>JAHQIW010000621.1:0-86766 GCA_019055375.1 Parelaphostrongylus tenuis | reverse complement strand
AAACGAATGAAAATTATGCTGCGGTCAGCACTGCTAATGGAGAACTGCCTTCCAAGTGTTCAGATAAATATGTAACAATAATCAATCAGAATGCTTTTTATTTGACAGCCTCAAAAGGTGTTAAGATCTTATAGTATACAAAATGATAAAGAGTGTTGTGCAAAAACATTTGGGTGAGGTGGGATTCGAACACACATCACCCTATACGGGGCACTGCTAAACCATTGCACTACTTACGCACTCCGAATAGGGTGAAATGTGGGTTCGAATCTCATCTGACGCAAATGTTTTTGAACACCACTCTTTATCATTGGGTATATGTAACAATAATATTAACGATACTGTTGAATCTAAAAGCAGAAAATTGATTAATTCTCTACCCGGATTGGTAATTCAAGTCGTCGATTTGTGCTCTCGGGAACGGTGACCATGTACGAGATTCGCGTTGAAAGTACGCAAAATATACCAGATAAAATCAACACAACAAAATCCAGTAAGACTTGAATGAAGTGTAATATTGATTCTGAAATCATTCACTAAGATTCAACCACACTGGAATGTGTAAGCTTACGGAATGGAAGATGATGGTACATAAAGAAACTAGCATGAAGATCTATATCGAACCGCTTTTGGTGACGGAAAGATGGCATCGGCCAACTCCTGGGAAGAAGAGCTCACAGAGTTGATCACCAAAATAGCCATTCGATGAGAGGTATAAGTAGGAGATCATTTGGAATATTGTTGAATTCAAGGAGTACAACGAGAGACATACACTAAAATAACTAAATCGCTATATGATTAATATCATGTTGCTCTACTGCACATTCGTCAATGTCGGAAAATTTGATCAAAACTTTGAATTCAAGGATTTGACGAGGACTCATCGTGGTTTAACCCTGAAGATACAGTAGGCAATTCAATACTTTTTACAAACGTAAGTCATGAAATAGCCGAAATCAAATGCTATTTTATCAGAACATAGTACTAATCTCATTAGAAAGCAAAGACAAGGATATCTTTGATAGGTAAAAGTTTACTGGAGAAGGCTTCAAGTTCCAAGGTTACAAAAGAGACAAGGATTTTACAGTCAACAGAGAAGTACTTGAAAAAAAACCTATTGCAGCAAATTGAATTGCTTCAGATTAGACAGTCCTCATGAAAATAATGCAATGTTAAACTGATAAGAAAAACTTACCACACTGGCAAAGCTGTGGAGGCGAATCTAGACGTCGACGCGGTCATAGCAAAAATGGCAGTGAGCGCAGTAAGAAACGGGGTTTTCTGTTCGGGCCCCATGGAAAAGCCTAGAGAGCTTCGTACTTTATGCATAGATCTAGGTGAGAAATTTGCATAGAACAGAAAGATTAAAGTGAACCTGTAAAATAGCTTCTTCCAAATCGTATAGATGTCAAGAGAAGCAGTACTACAGGATAGTATAAGAAACAATGCAGCGATCATGACCAGACAATTTTTCGTCTTTTCATCCATACTCAATCTTCTCCGTGGGGAATGCTGAAGACATCATAGATCTAGAAGAAATGCTCACAATGTCATCGATACGTTGAAGATTTCAAATAGATATGAAGCATCAAAAATCACAGTTATTTCAGGCTCGGACAGCCTAATTAGAACTTCTGAAGCTTACTGAAGAAACGAATAAATCTCCATTATGGAAAGCGATTACAAATGAGGTTTCTAAGTAATTAATTGCGATCAAAGTCACGCGATCCGTCAAAACGCGGTGGATAGACAATTAATTGTTGACCAGAACCGACTATACACATACAGTAAGGTATAGTTAATTTCAATGGTCACCCCTACTGCAATGAATTATTTTTTAAAGAATGGGTTCCTTTTGCCTGCTGCGTCAAGTTAACTACTGAGTTGTCCCATCGCTACCTTCGCACATCGACACTTTTGTTGTCGGTTGCTATTTATTTAGAGAAATCACCTGATCAACAAATATAGTCCCTAAATTCAATGACATACAATCATTTGCTAAAAAAGATTGGATACCTTTCTCTGAAAAAGAACGATGTTGGCGATCAAGCGAGTCGTTTTTGATTCCGCCTTAGTCTTTGAATTTTTTCTGCAGCAAATGCTGCTCAAGGGCATGAAGAGATGGTAATGCGATGGAGCAATATTAGGGTTTCACAGTGGATATGATAAGCTAAACCAGTACAAGTGAGGTCGAGCGTAGTTGGCTTTTAGTCGAGCTGGCAAGTTTTCACTACGAGCTAGCCGATGGACGTGGCGCGTGTTGTTCGACCCAGGCTCCAATGATGATCGGGCAGAGAAAGTGGTGCTGTACGGTTGCAGCAGAAGACTTTCACAAATAGTCACGCGTAGAGCGCAATCGTGATCGGTGATTCCGTGAGGTGGTATTTTGCGGTGTCCATTTGGTTCTGATGGAGGGCGATTATCTACGACCGTATTCAAATGTTTGTTTCAAATTCTTGGCAATAGCATCCGTATACTTACAGCTAGTGGCACAAAGCGTCTTGATCAAGAAAGACTGGCCGACAAAAGTGAGTTGACATAGATGTCAAAGTGCGCTTAAACCAGTGGCCCACAAGCGGTAGTAGTGTTTAACACAAACGCAGTGCTGATCTTCCTGAACGTTTTCTTTACACTGTTCTCAACTCATAATCGTAAAACATATTTGAGCGCAACTGGCTTAAGCAACTCTGACTCTCAATTAATAGATATATGAAAATGGAGAAAACTTATCTTGATTAGCTGACGCGAGGTTGGTAAAACAGTTGTAGAAATTCGGCTGACGTTTCGGCGACCCGCCTTCTTCAGAGCCTGGACGTATATAGTATTAGTAGACGTATATAGAGACTAATACTATATACGTCCAGGCTCTGAAGAAGGCGGGTCGCCGAAACGTCAGCCGAATTTCTACAACTGTTTTACCAACCTCGCGTCAGCTAATCAAGATAAGTTTTCTCCATTTTCATATATCAATTGATTATGCCGAGGTTTATAGAAGGTCGAACTTTTGAATTGTCTCAATTAATAAACTCACAACGCGTGTCTTCAACAAACAGAGCCTTTTGGCTGTTGCATTGATCGGAAAAGGCCAAAGTCGGATAGAGCGCAATCTGGACTATAGGCGGGATGCGGTAGAACCTCAGTAATGTCCAATTTATCAAACCTGTCTTTGATCTTTTTGGCAGTGTGTGGTCCGGCACTACCTTGCTGCATCAAAACGCGCTCTCGGTTGACTAAAGCCAAAGTGAAAAAAAGACAAATAACATCTGACCTTCCGTGGGAATATCCCACATGAGATACTGTAATATTCTCATGATATGCATGGGAGCTAGCTCATGCTTATTTGAGTGCCCCAGAAGTTTCTTCCCAACCCTATATATATATATATATACTATATATATATGTCGAGTGATTATAGTTCACTAAGAGGTTATGACGAGCAACAGGAACGGAGGGAGGTTACTGGTGACGCTAAGGTTAATTGATGCGTAGCAACATTACAGTAGTCGAAATTTGCACGATTGTAGTGGTATATGTAAGGATAGTGACGTGCTAAAGCATTATCCTGATCCAGGTACCTCTGTTGGGTTTACGAGGGCCCTTAGATTCGGCTGTGAATCAGTTCGACCATAAAAGGCCATAATCTCTGATGTTTACTTAATTTACGGTTTGTTTTTAGATAAGATATGGTGAAATATCATACAACCGTAAGCATACTGAGATATGGATAAGATTTGTAGTCACGGGTGAACTTCGAACCTGCATATATCCCTCAGAGCCTTTGCCTCGCCCTCTTATCAGCCAAATCTTAACCCTAATTTTGCTATCAGCATTTACCCGACAACTGAATTCTAATTTCATTTCGCATGTGAAACTCTGTTGAAGAGTTTATTTACACAAAGTTTTTGAGAGCAATGCGTCTTAATTTGAGAATACTAAAACTTGGACAATTTCTACTTTCTAATTCAAATAATTCATTTTGATTCAACTTTGTTTTCATGAATTAGCTTTGATTGACAAGGCTACAAAATTATGTATCTCAAATTGACCAGCATTTGAGTGACTGTGCAATATTTTCAGAGCACGCAACCAAAGACTCGATGTACTCGTATTTGTCCGGCAGCAAAAACTGAGGAGTATAAATGTATCAAAATAGCATATTAATACATCTGCTGGCCAAATGCGACTAAAAGATCCATATTTCCAATTCCTTTTCCGGTCTGAACTCAATTTTCGCCTAGATCTACATCGATTAATCGAATAATCAAATTAGACATACTATGGTCATAAATTCGACGAGTGTCGCAATCACAACGCCGACGTTACAAAGTGAGATTACAACACTGGCCGTCTGCCAGTGAGTAGGCGTTACAGTGCCACCGAATGAGAGACGAGATGATGCCCACCACCTGTAAAACAACTAACCTTTGTTTATACTATCTGCCAGAAAACACTCAAACCAAACGCTGAAAAATGAAGAGTCTGCAATTGATTGCATCCAGAGGGCTGCGCTGTATATTTGACTCCATCCGTAGAATTGTAGAGGCGGCTGTAGATATCTGGCCTATGCATAATTTGAGAGGACCTATTGTATTAAGTTGTTTCTGACCTCTCTAACATGTCCAGTACTGGACGAATTCAAGGTCCTGGCCAGTTCAGGGCGCAGGATAGAACCAGCGACTGCAAGTTTACTACCGCGAACCTCTAACAATGGCACACACGTATCAATAGTGATGCGTATCTGCATTTCTCCAAATTGTAACCGAGCAATTTATGAGAATATAAGGAATTTGAGGGGAAAATGCGTCATTCAAAATTCAATATGCGTCATAACTTAGCAGCATCACTGGATTCACACAAATCTAGTAATTTCCTAGAACTTCGCTTGGTGATCATATCATACACGCTTCTGTATTTATAATTAATTTGAGGAAACCATCGGTACCTTAGTACCGTAGTACCCATGCACGACATCAATGACGTCTTACTTGACTTTTCAGTATTATAGCAAATAGCTAGAAAGAGAAAAATCAAGCGCACAGTTCATAGTTTTTCCGGTAGCTTTTAATCTTCACGGACGACTCAGAATTGGTTTGTTTACCTATAGTTGTTAGTAGTCTCAGGCAAACAAAAGAGATTTTTTTGGGGCGAAAACGATACATTTATATGTGTTCTCCACTGCACCGCGAGCTCTGTATAACCCAGATCTTTCTTTAATATGATCTCAGTTGCAATTGTTAACTCCTTTATGAGCTAGTTCGGGAATCTCTCTGCCTCACTTGAATTTCTCGACAGAAGTGCAACGTCCTCAGCGAAATAGAACTCTGATGAAAATTTTGCAAAATCTATTATTCTCTTGTTCTCTTACCATCAATTTGCGACAAAAGGTTTTTGAGTGTTTTCAAGTTGTTAACAAAAGTACTTTCACGCTTTACGGATCACTGATGGGTGCTTTTTTGCTAGCAGATCTCTCATCGAACGACAGCGATTCCCGATATAGTTTTATCTTCAACTGAACTTCAGGATTCAAATTCCCTACTCATCAACAGCCCTGACGATGTGTGAGGCAGACACGCCTCTCATTGTATGCTGAGTCTCGGATGCATGTCAGTGAAGGTGTTAAAAATAATAAAATAAGATGCTATGCCTCAAAGATAAGTAAGGAAAAGAGTCAACGGAATAAAGAGACCTGTAGTCTAGCCACAGATAAAAAACAGATGGCATGAGTGTTGTAGCTGCCAGAGCAAAAGATAGATCTCGTAAGAACTTGCTTCCTCTTGACGAAATAACGCAAAGAATACCTGGAAGGCACACTATACATTGCGCAACATTTGTAGTATTAGGTCTTCGCATAAGTTTTGGCACTAGAGCACTCAACCACTAGATTTAGTAATATACATAAATTACTGGTAGTCATTCGATAGCCCGAATCTCGACAATTTTGGTGCTAGGACCGGTTTATGAAACTATATAGAGCGCTGTTGGACCAAAAAAAGTCTTGTTTCGCACTTGAAGTAGTTACCTCGTCGCTTGAACTTTATAGCGGGTTCATTTGGCAATCTAAAACAAAAAAGGTTTGTATTGAAAAAAAGGATAAAACAAAGTCTCCTCTACACTTCTTATGCGAAAAAACCTAGAAAACTTCCGGAGAGGAGAAAGATTTTCAGTAAGCAAAGAAAATTACGCGGCTCCCGAATGACGCGCTTCTTTTCGAGGTGGTAGTTGAAATCGCTGCGCATAGCGTTACTTATTTATATTTTTTTCCCTTTCCGATAAACTTTGTGGGTTTGTTGTGCAGTAATTGTAGAGGAGAATTTATTTTACCGTTCTATATGTAGCATTTTTTTTTGTTTCACAAGTGACAAATAAACCCACTACTAAGTTCAAGCGACGAGCTAATTGCTTCAAACGCTATTTAACTCTTTTTTTCCTCTAACAGCGCTCTGTCTGTGGACCTTTTCGAAAACCAGCCCTAGCGTCAAAATTTACGAGTTTCGGGTTATCGCATGACTACCAATTCAAGTATATTATCAAAATTGCTGTTTATTGCTCCAGTGCCAAAACTTATGAGACGATCTAGTCCTACTCTGGCCAGTATCCCTTCACTTTGTACTAAAGCAAATGCAAGAATGTTATTAACGTTAACAATAACCGAAGACTCGTACCTAGTGATAATTGAGTGCAAATCCATGCCGGTTCGTCTAGTGTATAATTAGCAAACAAGGCGCGAACCCGATCTTGGCCTGTCAAGTTGAAAAATTCGCAGAAATAGCAGATGAAACGAATCACTCCAAGAATCACCAATGCTGTTCCTATACCCAGCAGTTTCACCGATGGTAGCTAAAATACATATGATTTAATACCATTTGAAGTATCTACAAGCAAAATAAAACAAAGAGCATGATCTCAGTTCTCTTCTTTTTTGAGCTTTTCTTCTTTGTAGGTTACATAAAAGAGCGTTTCAAATGCATACTTTGAGATGGAAATTCACGGAAAGCAATGGAACAAAACTTTTTCCATGAACGAACAATATTTAGTCATCCAATGCTCAATATCATACTCAAGGCAAGGCACGATATAAAATGTAATCACAAAAATGCTCACATACGAACAGAATGTGAAGTCTTCAAACTTGGACTGATTCATCAAAGATTCATCAGATTTCGAGTTTTATTCGTGTCTAAGCATTTTCTTGACTACATACTTAGTTATTCGTTTGTAGACTATCTAAAAGGCTCTCCCAGCGTATATTAATTCGTCAAGGGGGTGCGCCAAGCACTCCACTTCTTTAGGAATGGTTAGAAGTTATTGGACGTGAATTGAATTGAATGTTAGAAGTACTAGGATCCGCACAGTGAAGAAAAACACTGTGAAGATGGATCAGTAAGGTGTCTAAAAAAGTATATGTATATATGGCGGCATTTTATTCCTCAGAGTTTTTATGGATTTCGAAAAGTTAAACGAAAACTCACAGTTTGGATTTAGCGCCTCGTGCCCCTGCTTAAGAAGAAAGAAAAAACTCACTAGAATAATCGGTACAGAAAAAGTCACTCACTTGCATGTAGGCGTTGGTCGATGAGTAAAATTGATTATACATGATATAAGCTGCGAGTACGAAAGCAATCAGACACAGGAACGAATCGATACCATTGTAGGTCTTCACGTAGGCGATCTGCAAGTGTATAAATAAAACATCGTTGATTACCCTTCTTCTTATTTTACTATTCATCACCCAATTTTTTCACATTTCTTTTCTTACTTGTAGCATTCAAATTTTTAACGAGCGATTTGCAACTAAAAGCATTTCTACTCTCAAAGTTCATTGGACACTGTCAACTCGATTGAAAGTTTATCATGATGTCTATCGTCAGATGTAATGCTTATTTAGATCCGCTCGAGACAAATAAGTTAATAACTGATACCAATACAATAAGTGAACTACTATGAATACTAACTGTTGATAATAACTCTTCTAAAATGATTAGAAAAACATGAATATTTGCACACTGCTACCTTCAATCCTTTGTTAGGAAAAATGGCATACGAGAAATTTGCTATAACCCTAAATATAACCCTGCCTTAGCATGACTATCTGCCTATATGCGGCTGATAACTTACCGTAGTCGGTGAAGGAAGATCGGTGCCATTGAGTGCTGAAAGAATTCGAAGATTCCATAAATCTGCAATGGCCGCACTAATGGTGATGCACAAACAGAGTAGCTGCATTATCAGTGAGAATACTTCGGCAATCAAAGAATTCTGAAGAAAGTTGATCGACGAATTTGATACAATCACTAATACAAATTACATATATATTATGTGTATCTATATATTTTATTTATATGTATATGTATATATAATATAATATATATGTATGTATTCTGTATCACTGTAAAATTCATATTACAGTTTTAGTTCACTGCGTGGATCCCAATTAATCCAACATCCACTAGTCTTCTCGCGCTCACCGCTTGATTAGGAGTTTGCCTTCTTATGAACTCGTATAGCACTGGTGAACACGTTAACAATGACGCTGAATTCCTGCGCGGCATGCGGCGCCGTCGCGCGGTGAGCGCGGTAGTTGTTGTGGCAGTTTTCTAATTAAGTAAGGATTGTTATCTTCATTAAAAGGAATTTCGTCGCCAGTAAATGGTAAAATATGATATGAGACACCGATAATCGTTAGCAGAAAGTAAAATAAAAGTTATTCCACAAGGCAAACTTAGTAGGAGAATAGCATTTCTCAAGCTATAGAATGACTGCAAAAAACATGGATGAGAAAGAAGGAAACGAAGTTAAAAAACAGCTGAAATTATGGTCCCTTTCACAACAATTTGCTTTTCCCGTTGAAACGTAGATGATTTTTTGATATATGCACATTCTCTTAACTATGACACTTCCTATAAAAAACTCTTCTGCTGTTTTTCATCATTTAAAATTAATAATATTCTCTCAGTAACTCATATTATAAGACAAAGTCCCAAATTTCCACTGTAGGGCGTGATAATAAAGACTCCCGCTGCGCCACGCCGCCGCACACTCGACGTGCGGCCTGACCTAGTAACAGCTCAGATCGTTCTCAACGTGTTAAGCCCCTCTGCTATCTCGAGGGTAGCCAGGCTAGGGCCAACCGAAAGGCGTTCGTTATTGACTGCTGTAGACAGGGTTGAGGATCATCTAGCGTCAAGCCGCGCGGAGTATCACAAGCCATTCAACCACTACCCTCCCCATAATGTATATGCATTTATATATACATATAAATAGATATATGCATGCATATATGTATGCCAGTATCTATATATGCATATATGATTCTTATGCGATTCTTCACGAATAGTCGTAATAACATGGAAATAGTGTGAGGACTGATTGAAGGAACTTTGCAAAACATATGAGGTCGTTGGTTCGATGCTATTAATGGAACAAATCAAGCTCACATCCCTTCAGAGTAGGGAGCAAACCGTGTCTGGGAAGATAGCAATGGTAACTTGATAAAGCTGATAACAGATACCATTACCAATCACTGTATGGACCCAAATAAGCATTTAGTTATCTTTACAAAATTTTTGAGTCGAAAGCACGGCATAACTCCTAGGTTCAGTGACTAATGACGTAAACTTGACGTTTTCATTGTAACTGCGGGTCCTCAGTAATAGAATATGTTAGAATGGTATAATTTTATGAAAGGTGAACGTATGAAACTAACAATCATAAGTAGTCTGGAAGCGCCAGCGAATAAGATGATTGTGGTAATCCAATGAGTGTTAATGTACAAGTCCAAATGACTGGACTTTTCGGCGTTCTGTATAGATGCTGTGAATGCGTTTAAAAAACTGAAAAAATCCAGCAACCAACTGTAGGACTGATGCTCTTTCAACGGACATCTTCACCAGTATCTAAAAGAACTTGTTCTGTAAAATAATTAAGTTTGTCATTCATAATAACAGCGCCTCAAAACATTTCGTCGAACAAAGCTATTAACACCTAATTCTTCAATGATTTGTTTCAAGTTTAACGATGAACATCGAACAACTATGTACTCGTCCATTTAAGGACCTCTCACATATGAAGGAATATTGAGTCGGTTGTTAAGGAAGCTAGCTATATGGTGACAGGTGGCTAATTTGCGGTCAGGCACGAAACAAAGGGGACCGTATACTTTGCAAAGAGACGCAGACAGATCCAAGCAATATGCTCTTTATAATAATCGTTTGCATTCATTCGAGTGACAAGGCTGTTACAATCAAGCAGCCTCGTAAGAAAATTACAATTCCCTTCAAGGTTCCCAAAATGAGGCGAATGAGTGAGCACTCTTACTGGTTCTCCACTCAGGCTGAACATTCAAACATCATAATCTTTAGAAATGATCGTTTCAGCCTCCGTCATACTATTAAGTCGCTAAATCTTTCTTCAGCAAACCAAGGTGCAGGATTTAATCCCCATATATGCTGGTTCCCGCGTTATCGCATCATACGTACGACATAAGTTAGTAAAGACAAGATCAACCGTCTAAACCTATTTCAGTCCTCGAGTAAACAGGTTATATTGACTCGTATTGGGGCTCGTGCTACCACGCACTACCAAATCCACAGCTTTGCTACCATGTTTCTTTGATAATAACCATGAAACTGTCGATATCAATTATAACATGTATGTCGGTATAATATAATATGTCGATATAACACATTATTCGATATAAACCTTTTTACGTTTAGTCTAGTAAGCTTATATCGACATAAAAACCCAGCTAAGCTGGCAACTGTTGGATATATAGTGAGCTGTCCAGCAGTTTAAATTCGTTATTCGTTTGCATTTCAACATCTTTGTTAATCAATTCATTCGAAGAATTCAATTAATCGACAACAATTCAGCCAGGCAAGATTAGATGCTTTCCTTCTAGGAAGAGTAAGGATGGCTGTCAAACTCGATGCAATCACTTTTAAATTAGTTGTAGTCTTCGAAATTCTTCTCCCGCAGATGCTGTTTCAGAGCGCTGAAGAGATGATGATCAGTCGGAGCAATATCAGGCCTACACGGTGGACGTGGTACTGTGGTCCAGCCCAGTTTCTTCACATATGGCGAGTTGACTCTGCAACGTGAGGTTGAACGTTAATCCTGCAGAAGGGCGATTTGAGTCGTCTAGAACGCTTCTCTTGCACTGCTGTGACCGATTTCCGGAGTTAATCTCCGTGGATGTCGGTATTTACTATGTGCTCGTTGTCGAGCAGTTCGCAAGACAGCACGTCCTGACAATCCCAAAAAATCGAGAACACAATCATTTGAGTTGAAGCTTGGGTTGTGGTTAAACTGGACAGTCTTTGCTGCAAGGCAGCCAGTAGGTGCAATTTTGTTGTTCTCGTGGTAGATCCACGACTCATCTCCACTGATATTCGCTTTGGGGTTTGTCTTGCCAGTTCAATCGCAGCGGTGGACTTTTGCAGATAGTCACGCATGCAGCGCTGTCACGGTGGATCTGTGCACGAAGTGTCCATCGAGACATGATTTCTCGGAAGCCCATTTCTTTAGATGGCGAACAATGATGCTAAAGCTACCTAAGTGTCCTCCCCAAATCTCTGGCACAAGCATCCAAATGTACTTTCATTTCCCGGAGCAGAAGGTCTTTCCCAAAATTGACTGATTAGCCAGAGTGATGTTGAGTCTGATAGCTCGTATCGCTTATCCCGAAGAGCTCACCCTCCAATCAGTAGTGGTGGCTTATCCAAGCGCATTACTGATCTTCTCAGCCGTCTTTTACAATGTTTCTCCACATATATTCGTCAATCACAATCGAGCGTAATTAGCTCCAATTCATTTTAATTTTCAGTTCATTAGCCTGCCACGGGCGTGCCTTTTCTACCCTTCCGGCTAAAGCTACAAGAACATTCCCCATTATACCACAGGCAATAACCTGATTTGAAAGAGAAAAAAAACTGAAATACATAGTGAGGAAGGAATTAAGAAGCAGGCTAATTTATTTATGAGATGTTTTTTGCTTTATGGCTTTTCAGAAGTGTTGCAATGTTGTAATACATATAAAAGCCTGAAGCTCGACTGCTGCTCACCACAACGTCAGATAATACCATCATCCGACTTCAGTTGATTGATTTTTATTCGACGCTAATTCCTTTAGAAAATAATTTAGCCTCAAGGGACCGACGGAACCGGGTGAGGGTGCTATCGATGAGTTCCAATAGGACGAAATAGGCCCTTATATAGCACTAGTCCTACCGGCTCAAAACAAGTCATATCCTTATCAGATTCTTTCGTTTCAAGCAAGTCTGTAGAAGAGCGGTCGATAGCAGACATATGAGAGTGTTAAGTGATATGCAAAACATTCGACCTCAAACAGCGGTCTGCGTAGTGTTGTGATAACGCGCTCCCGGTAGGGGTCGAACCCAGGTTCAACTCCCTCTCATATCAAATGTCAAACCATACATTACTCTTGGATGATTAATTTCGATATTATACCACAGCTGAAAAGCAGTAGAACAATGATTTCTTATGGATAAATAAACTACGTCATTTTTCCTGGCTCCGCTTGACAAACTACGAGTTGACACGTACTTGGAAATTTGAATGTCTCTAGTGGTAGTGTAGGTCTGAGCACTTTTTCCACTCGTTCGCACAAAATTGCAGTCCATGGTAGTGGTTTGCTTTAGACTTGTGAAGATTTATCCTGCAATCTCAAATTTCTTGCGCTGCCAGTGTAGATCATCAAAGCGAGCCACGAACACATCTGCTCATCATGTGGGTGAATGTTCAAGAGCATCCTTGAAGCTTACCCTTTCATCTTTGCGCCATGTGTTGGTCTTGCTATATGACCAGCCTAGTTATGGCTTTCTATCAAAATTCTTCTGGAGTATGTTGAAGCTAAGAGAGCTTTTGAAGATCTGAGCGGCGTAAGGCGGCTTTGACGCCATGATGCTGCTCAAATTACGAAAGGCATCGTTCAAAAGTTGGGCAAATGGTGTGCAGAACTGTTAGCGTAGTTACAGTCTCTGCTGCATAACAGGAAGCTGAAGTATTATTGGGTTGACAAGGTGAACGCAAAGTTTGTGATTCATCAGTGGATCCGGTGACTTCATTAAGAGGTCCGAATGCAGGCCATATCACCTTTCTTCTTTTGTAAAATTACTCAGTCATGTTGTTTTCCACGTTCAATGAGCATCCTCATTAGATCCAGGATCACTTAATTACTTACTTAAATATTACTTACTATTAACTAGTTATGGCCTTTATAATTAAAGAAGCAGCTAGCTTGATCTAATCACTTCTGCACCATAGTTTCTTTATGACCTGCGTCTTAGTCGTACTGCGAATGCGCCACCCGAAGCTGTTATTACTCCGCTCTAAGCCTGACATAAGAAATACACATCCAATGAGCAACCTCTTGCATATCAGATTTCACCCTGAAAACAAGAAGAGAACCCTAGTGTAATCATCTATCAAGAAAAGTGTAAAACGAAGTATGGCACTCTACTCTTTTGATACTAGCACTTTCCTGTCAAACTCTCGAAAGCATGAATGGGATGTTAAGCTCTAAAATTTATCTCGGCGGATACTGTACTAAAAGCATCCAATCTAAAAAAGTGAAACTGAGAAGATCAAATCATCACTAGGATTTCTGAGAGCTTGCCTCAGTCATCGCACAATGAAATGACTCTACAAACAGTGAAAATATACATAAATTACATGAAGTAGTTACTTGGCCAAGGAGAGATGAATTCCACTATATTGTTAATGCAATTCACGCTGGGTGTTGAGTTGAAACCAAGACACTATTGTTATCAGTATTACTCAAATTGCGCAGTAAGTATTCCTATATTGAGCCAGGAAAGTTGACATTTCTAGCAGGTGCAATCATCTCAAAAGGAAACTGGTTGCAAGGTAATAAATTGGCACATTTTTACGACAAGCAATCCACCTCTTTACACAATGCTCAGAGCTTTTAGAAGACCTTCAGCTAGCTTTCTGATGTAAATATAGAGCAAAAAAAAATTCCAGGAGAACATCTATTTCACTCGCACAACTCTCATCAAATAGAGAATATGCTGTATTTCGCACATTTGCTCGCTATGGCGAGCAAATAGTGTGTTCAAATAGACATACAAAACATCTTCCCAACACGAGCAGTAATGCTCTAGAGAGGCTATAGTATTAGCACACTTTAATTGGATGATGACAAAAATGACAATTCAGTCAAGAAAAATTTTCAGAAAAATTGTAGAGTTTTTCTTCTCAAAACTCAAATGAAACTGTATATCATCTGCAGGAAACATGATGACGTTTCTTATTCAGACTCGCAGCAAAACATTGTTGCAAAATGAAAACGTCGAAGAGAGGAAGAAAAAGGAGAACAAACAAGCACATGGAACAAATAAGAAGCAAACACAAAGACGACGATGTTTCTCATCCAAAAAGTCAAAAAGATTGAAAAGAAAACTTCAGAAGCAAGCAAAAAAAGCATGAGACTACTGAAATTTCCGAGAGCTTCCCGCAATCGGAAGTTAAAACCATCTGAAGATACAAATAAAACGATACCCATCATTTTTGTTGTGCAATTTTCCTTCCCTTAAGCAATTATCACAACGGATATGTTGCCATAATCAGGCTGTATCATAGAGCAATGCGATGTGATTACTCCAAACTTGATATTTGACTTTCAAGAAGTCAAAGTTTTTTAAGAAGGCAAAAGCAATAAGAGCTGAGTAATAGTAGTAAGAGTGACAAGGGCTTATAGAGAATTCAAGAAGAATGACATACTCAAACCCAGATCTCAACCAGTGCCTCTGATAAGTGATATCATGATTATTCATAACGATCACAAGGTGTACAGGATAGAATCACAAATAAGTTGCAGTTTTTTCTACTTTGCTGCAACACTTTTGAAGATGGTGACGAGAATTCGTTGTATGAAGTGAGTTTACAACACTTCATCCTCAAATTTCATGCTGTCACTAACGAATCGGCCATTGAATTTTTTCTAGGTGTGTGGGAGACATTGCTAGTTATAAATTCTCTTTCTGATGCAAATCAAAGAGATATGTAAAGATTCGCGTAAAACGACACTTTGGACTAATAAAAGAGGAAGATTTCAGGCAAAAAAGAGGGACACAGAAGTTAAAGACAAAGAAAATAAAACAAATTTGAAAAAAGAATGTGGACACGAGGCAATAGAGCTGGAGTTTAGCGCCGTGATTGAAGTGTGATTCGAAAACGATGAATAGTAACCAGTTCTTCTCACTACTGCCACCACCGGCTCTGTTAGTGATATAATTTGTATACGTTTGCGAATACGAGTGTCTATAGATGTATGAAGGTTTGCAAGGCTGTTACTCATCAATCAAAGACTCATACTGATCATAAAAGTCAAGTCAATTCGAGTGAACTAATAATAGATCAGTGATTGACACCTTTAGTAGTTACTATCCACTAAGTTGTTACTGTAGGTTATCACGACGTTATTCGCCATGACGGAATCTTTCTGTCACTTCCTATTATATTAGGCTGGTGCACGAGACTACGGTTTCAATTTTATTTCATAATCTTAACATTATATGAGGTTGGTGCAATAGTATCTGTGGTAACGTGATAACATGTTTTGAGCCGACTGTTATGAGGTCTGATATAGACACTTACGAAGTGCTAGATAAATGCCTGTTTCGTCTATTCGGATTAATCAGTATCACAGTTTCCTTTGGTTCAGCCGATAAGTTGGGGATATAACCCCACATATAGGAATCGACGCCGAATAAGTCAGATGACAGATTCCTAGTAGGGTATGATTCATTCTGCCAGCCATGAACACTCAACTGTGGTCACTGCTATGTCGGCGGATTTTGTCATATGACTTGCGGTGATCAATTATTCGGTGTTATATGAAAATGGAGAAAACTTATCTTGATTAGCTGACGCGAGGCTGATAAAACAGTTGTAGAAATTCGCTGACGTTTCGGCGACCCGCCTTCTTCAGAGCCTGGACGTATATAGTATTAGTATATAGAGACTAATACTATATACGTCCAGGCTCTGAAGAAGGCGGGTCGCCGAAACGTCAGCCGAATTTCTACAACTGTTTTATCAGCCTTCGCGTCAGCTAATCAAGATAAGTTTTCTCCATTTTCATATATCAATTGATTATGCCGAGGTTTATAGAAAGTCGAACTTTTGAATTATTCGGTGTTAATTCCTTTATATAGGGATATACTCCCAAGGGATCGGCTGAACTGAAGAAAAGTGTGCTACGATGAACCCGAAACGGCAAAATAGGCGCATGTTTAGCAATTTATAAATGCCCATATCAGACCCATAACAACCGGCTCAAAGCATGTTATCTTATTATCACATCATTGTTTTGAGTGAGTTGTAAATAAATAGTCGAGAGTAACTGTGGTTTCAGACCGTTCCAAAACCGCAATTAATTATGTAATTTGCTTCAAACTGAGAAATCGGTACAATGGCCGACGTTGCTTTTGTGAACATTTCATGTAGTCTTGAGAGCATAAGCCTCGGTGATTGCTTTATTCATGACTTCAGATGATGTTGGTATAAAAGCAACTGCATTGTTTGAATGCGTATCCTTTACAAAACTTCTTGAACCACTACTACACTGTTCGTTCTTTAGCAGTTCCGAAACAAATGTGCTGTTTTTGTTGCAAGTCGTCTCTGCTGCTTGACTTCCATTTTGTAATCACGATGGGGATCGCAGTTACATTTACACTAACTAATATTCTTTCTTAGTCTGAATTAAATTCAAATCAAACAGCAAATAAACGTCACTAGCAACAAAACATAGAGCGAGTAATACGCATTGAAAAATATGTAACATGAATGAACACATTCGTTCAATGATATTTTCCATTATCAGACGGAGAAATCAGCAATGCAAATACCGAAATGCCGCACATGCTTTTTAGCTAGACCTATCAATTCAACAATATAACTATACAAATTTCAACAATGCAGAAACCGCAGTTACTTTGAGTCAACATAGAACATTTTCAATGTCATCTCTACTTACTTTTTCATCATAACCAGTACTAATCTATATAATATTTTCGATAATTTCGAATTGACTTTGTGAAATTCTGATAGAACTGCAACTTTTTTTTTGGATATTCTACGGTCAAATTACAGATGGGCATTGACTATGATCTTTTGTCATAGTCTACAACATATTAGCTTTGATTAAATAGAAAGTTAAATTGATGACAGGACCACTAGAAACTGCTTTCGCGTCGTTGATGGGGTGACTATTGTGCGAGCGACCAGCTCAGTAGCTATAAATGATAAGTGGATGGTTGGCAGATTTATTTAGTTCAAACGTTGCGTAATTACTCAGAAAAATCAACAAACTTCGGAATAAAGTAGAAACATTACGAATTTGTTAGAGCTGTTAAGTTCTCTTTGGGCCTTTTCTAGCAGAATCCTTGAAGTTGATGACTCTATGACTCAACTATTTAGCAACAATGGACTATTTGATATGTCGCTTTCGATTAGTAGGTGTATTTACCTCGAGGATTTACTGGTTCCTCGGAATAATTCTTGTCGTAAGGCCGTACATTCCCACTCAGTCCATATCTATTGGCGAATGCCTGTAATGAAACTTTGAACTCTCTAAGATGTCTTTTCGCGACCGATTTTTGAAACTTTCGCTTCCGCGCTGATATATCGCTTGGCAAGCTACGTTCTTGGTGGGTGGGCAGGGCGCGCTCCAGTGACAATGTGGTGGTTTTCTTATGAAACGAAAGGGTTAAACTAGAGTTGATCAAAGTGCAGATGCACCAGGTGCAAGTCGAACGATCACATGAATCCGTCGAGCTCCATAAAAGAATAGAAATGGTGTAAATCTAAATAGTTTTTGTAAAAGGGCTGGTCATCAATATATATCAATGTACAAAACTTGAGCACAAATTCTCTTCGCTTTCGTTGATTTATCGCTTGTCTCTTGGGTGAAAATTAATAGATTTGAAAATTCTGATTAACGATTTCACATCGCGAGACAAATTATTGCCATGAGTGGAAGACGGCGGCAGCGACAAAATAGAATTAAGGAAAAGGTGTTTTGAATCGATACGACTGGTGGATGCGGGTATCTCCCCGTGTTCGAGTATACATCTGATTTGATGTCATACTTTTATACACACATGTATTCATGTTGTAGGTGGGGTTAATGAAATGGCAAAAAGATGCCAAGCAACGAAGAGTATGTAGGTTCTGCTTCGTATGAATTTGTATCACATCAAGACATCTACTCTTTAATCATCGAAGAATGACAACATAGGCGACAGTCATGAATCATTACCGTTATCGAGAGCAATTATAAAGCAATTGTTAATCATTGTTAATCTAAGTTTTACAGCATGTTTATAAAAATCAGACTATCGCGTTAGCTTGATGAAGATGACCAAATGACTCAGGAATCACTAATGTTCTGTGGGAAACAATCAAGTCAAATAGAAGCATGAATAAAGGATGAACTGCTTGAACTATTACAATCACCAGCAGAACTATCTAATAGTATGTCGTATACCGAAACGTCAACAGTTCTTGCTGGACAGAGAAAGGCTAAGGTAAGATACAAATCCTCAATCATTAGAATCGATTCAACATCATCACATCGAACGGCGCATGCAATTTCATAGATTCATAGAGTTCAGATTGCCGATATAACGCAACATTCAAACGTTTTCGCTCATAACTCTAGTTACCGCTCACTATTTATTCCTTTTCAGCAAGCTACGATGTGAAATAGAACTAAAAAAAATAATAAAGCTCTCGGCATTGATCAATCCCTGAGGGATGCGCCATGCATTCGTCTATAATTTTCAACTTTGTTTGATGTTATTGAATGCATATCTGGCTTTACAATGACTCGTGGTGGCCTACCGCTGCACGGAGTCATTGCTGCTCATTCACCCAGACAAGTCCCGGGCAAGTCTGGTACTAATTTACTGCCCCCGGAAGAATGGATGGCTTGGTGAGCCATGAGTGCAGGATCGAGCCATCCATCTCGTAGCGACGTAGGACACCTATAACCACTGAGTCGCCTACGCTCACGATGCAAATTTCAACATAAAAATACTGAGATACGAGAGAAACCCGAGGCCTGGATTGGCTTCAAAACGCTTGTTTAGCTTCTTCAGAGACACGCGTGTTGAACACTGCGTCACCCAACGTCACGCGACGTTTCGGCGACACTGTATACAGCGTACGTTCGGGCTCTGATTCGCCTAAACGTTAATATACCGTTATATATACTCACACTTCATACCTAAAAATCCCTCCCATCGACCGTGCTTGAAGCTCACTTTGAACATTTAATGTAGTTTATGAGATGTCCAGAGCCTTCTCGAGTCTGGCACGTCAGAGGCACGTACGTTTCGGCGGTGTCGCCCGTTTCATCAGTGGCCGATGCCCCACACTGAATTTTATTTTGGTAATAACACAATATCACATGCTGTCACCATAAATAACATCTCTCTATCCCCGTTGTACAGTGGGGTTCAGTGTGGGCGTGGGCCACTAATCAAGCGGCCGACACGACGAATCGTACGATGGCTCTGATGTACCAACATCGAAAGGCTTTAAACTCACACGTTATATATACTATATCAACAACAAATACTAGCAGCGTCGCGCTGGTTTAAACAGCTAATTTTCTGATAATTATGATACGAAACTATTAATGAGCGCAGCAGTTCAACGACACTGTCAAACGTATGCGCATCATACAGGCTATAAGTTTGTGCTATTCATCGTTCGATCAAACAGTTTTTAGAAATTATCTTGTGCAGCTCCATTGACACGTCACCAATTAATCAATCTTTGTCAGAAAAAATGCAGATTTTTCCCGGAGCAACAAAAACTGATGATGTCCAATACTCAGTTGGATCATAAAAACGATAATATCCTGAAAGAAGCATATAAGCGTGACTATTGATAATAAAGACATTTTCTTTTGAAAGGATAAAAACCAAATAAAGCTTTCGAAGAGTTCTGTGTAGGATTGTTTCGTTCTACTGCAGTTTACCGAGAATCGAACAAAAGCAACTTATTTCACATGCAAATTCTATTTTAGATTTTGTCGCTTTACAGAGATAAGATGTCTTTCTGGATAATGTTAAAGGACCTAATGCAAGCATTTATCCTTTTGGCAAGGTCATTCAAATAATACGAGTGCGTGAGGTGGTTACCAAAGCCAAAAACTAGTGGACAGGGAAACTAATTAAATGTAAAACAACACAAATAGGCACGTTCTTTAGATACATAGTGGTAAAGCAGTGAATCGCCTTCCAGTCCACCCGAATGGCGGACACACATAACGACAGTACAGGAACACCTGAGCCTCTTATCTCGGAACATTAGTAAAAAAAACCTGTCTCATCAGCAAAATGTCTACTAATTGTTTAGACGGATGTTCTGCACATCTCCAGAGAGCCTACGTATCAAATTGTTATTTAGTAAGGAAACCTGTCCACCAGCAAACGTCTACTGATTGAGTAGACGGATGTTTTGCGCATACCCAGAGAGCCTACGTATCAAATTGTTATTTATTAATGTGATCTGTCATCACATTTTGTGCACTTCCCAGTGCTCCAACCGCTCCATTTATCGCCTTTCATTTATTACCCATGAAACTGTTTGAATGTGCGAATGGTTTCGGTCACAAGATGGGAAGCCTACGCCCAATTCATGAAGGTTGCCAAATGCTGGTCGAGTCGTTCTTGACTGGAATGCCAGGTTGACCTTGCTGCATCCCTCAATAGTCACCAGATGCACATGCCAACTTATGTGAATTGCAGCGAGATTCTTCTTATACTTGTCCACTACAAATTTTCCAACCATAGAGAAATAGGCGGGGTTGGTCGGTTCATTGTTGTCAAACCAGTTATCGACTGTGTTTTGCCCAGCATCTCTAACCAAACATGTTTCTAGTGCCTCAGTATCAACATAATGTTATGAAAAATATGATAAGCTATTAAAAGGAGTTATCTAGATAACAAGACCCATTAAATTTTTGAATAAGAATAACTTTACACTCTCGCTCTATGAAAACCTTCTTGCACTCATTCAATCTATCCTTCACCCCCAATAGTTCATATATCTTTTCCGGATAAACCCAAATGGATGAAAAACCTCCATGATACTAGATAAATTTTCAAAACAAACACCTTTCATACTGTATTGAAGTGGTTCTACCTACTTATTTAAGCAAATTAACGGCTTTTTTCAAGTGAAAGACAACAAGGAAAAAAAGAATTAATTAGTTGACAAGATATTTGGGGAGTTTATAATGGCGCTATAGAAGGACACCTGTGTTGTTCTTCTAGATGATGAGTGGCAATTAATGATGGCAGAATTGATGAAAGAAAGCGAATCAACAATATTATGATACGCTGAATACCTTAAGATCAAGTATACACAAAATTAATCTTGGTCATTGGTGTTGTAATTAAGATGATGATGCTTTTTTTAACAAAAAAGGTAGATAATGAGCAACATGACAAAGAAACAGGTTACGACTGTTACAAATTGAGAAACCGAATCAATATGGCATATCGTAGCGCCATCAAGTCTCAAGGACGTTACAACTTTCGCTTGATCCTGTTCTCATACGGCCCATATCGGGAAATACAACCGCCGGAGATTGCCGTCTTTAAGTGAGTCGTAAGGGTCAATGTCAATCAAAAATATCTCTGTCGACAGGTGATTCATCAAAATAATAAGTCTGCGATTGTTTCCACTCGTGAACACACCAATTTTTTGCTCCTTCGAAATCGCGCTAGCTAGGGAGAAAAACAACAACAGCTGCTTCAGCTACTCATTCATATAAGATAAAAGTCACTCATGGTATGACTACCAATCCAAACCTGACAACCTTGAATGAACGAATCATTCCTCAATGACAGACAGATTCCTGTCCTTCGTCGACTTTTGTCAAAACCCTTTTGGTGACGAGTTATCGTTTATTGTAGAAGTTGGAAAAGTTTTCAGGTTGTGTAACAGGGGCTTCATTTCCTGCTTCAAAAATTTAAAGACACTTACAATTTCAGGGAATATTTTCTCATTTCTTCACTGAAAAAGAGAAGAAAAAATTCAACGCATGTTAATCGGTAGATTCATGACAAACGCTGTTCGTTGGGTTATACATATGAGTACAAGTACCTGCCACGTTCTGTTTAGCTCTTCAATTTTACTTGCTTAAATACATAAATTATTTGGTGCATGGTTTTCGTCACATTTCTACATTGAATAAAATTTGGGACCGAAATGGTACCCAGACCACCGATTGTTCTTGACTCGTCCACAAATAATTACTCACAATGTAATTGGTCACCGCACTGAGATCAGTATTTGAATCTTAAGTGATCAGTAAAGACTTGAAGAACTAATTCTCTGCAAAAGTCGTTCCATTCTTTACCCCACAATGAAGGGAAAGGGTACAAAAAGTACTTGGAAAGCTTGAAACAAAGGCGCATGAAAAAGGTAAGAGCATAATGTGTTTGGCACATTTAGTTTGTGTTGGGTTTATTTGGTTCACTTGATGCTTTTGCTCACCACTCAATGGTGGCTGACAGCTAACATAGAGATGTTGAGGAATGAGTGGTGGTGCAAGTGTTCTTCGGTGGTGTAGTCGTAGTAGCACGCGTTATGCCGGTACGGATGAAACGCGGATGCGATTTCCGTCGGAGGCCTTGTTTTTGCTCATCACTCAATATGTATATATGATTCGCGACCAACAAAAAACTCCAAACTTCTGCTGTTTACGCTATTTCAGACAGTTCTAGCATCTCTGAGTCCATGGTAGCTTGCATGATATTCCTTACACTAATGGCATTCAAATTTCCGAGGCATCATCCTTCAACCGGGATAAATCACATGTCGAATAGATACATTCAAACGGATCTGCACTAATGGTTTTGATTTTTCGAAAACTCGATTTTTTAGTGACTAACACTCTTTGACAGAAAGATAATGGCACAGAAAAGGAAAAAGTTGGTCATTGATGAAATGACGAGATATCAACATTGAGCACAGCAATGGAGTTATGAAAAAATATCTGTGCAACCATCGACTTCTCGATGAGCAGTTTCGAGAACTTTTAAAAATTTTGAAGTTTAAATGATACGTTCAAAATAAAAGAGCTTTTTTTGTAGATCCAACACTTCTCAATCATACCGCGTAGAATTTCTTGCGAAATATGTTACTACTGACATATAAACAACTACAGTCAACTTTGTGCAGCGATCATTGCGCATAATACAGAGAATTATGAAGAAAAGTGATGAGGCTTCGGATACAGCCTCTGGGACAGCACTAGGATTAAATGAATATGATTTACACGCTTTCCACTCTAGTTTTTCCTATAGTTGGCAGACATCTGTGATCGAATTGACAAATTTTCAATTCACCGAAAGGCACTAAGGACGGTAACAAAATCACAAAAGATCAACGAGATTGAACGATATAATGACTGCGACAGTGAGGTAATAAGTAAGTATAGTCGTTTTCCTATGAAATTTAAGCCTTAAATTTGAGCCTTAATTCAAATCTTAAATTATCGAAAAATTCAAGAAAAAAGAACAAGAGAGAAGGGGTGCGAACAGCATAATTCGTACTCAGTCTTTGTTTACAAACCAGAGTGGGTGCGACGTGTGGTTGTTGAGTTATGAAAAACCGGTCCCGTTCTGTAGAAAATCGCTTGGCATTTCTACAACACAACACCATCATTGCATGAAAATTCCAACAAAGATATTGATTATATAAGTGAATTTTGAAACAATATATGGAGTATAGCGATTTTCAAAGAGACGAGAAAAGGATGGTATTACACCTGTGAACTGTGAAAAAGAATGGTGATTATTCCGAGTTTCACAGAAAACGCGGATACCGATGTCATTTAGGGAAATTAATGTATTAGTTGTCTTTCTACTGATATATACAATGCAATTGTTATCGGTTCCCCATAAACAATGGTTATACTAATTACAGACTTCCATGTAGATATATTTTTGTAGGAGGATTTGAATTTTGAACATTACATCAGGAAGGGGAAGCATTGCATTTGCCGCGTGGTAAGTGATGCAGGCTATCAGGAAGTTATAGCTTGATTCGCCTTTTCACCCAATATTCTTTAGCAATCATCAGGTATGTCATGCGGAACACTTTAAGCTGAGTTCCTCAGAGATCTCATGGAGATCTAGCCAGCCAGCGTTTTACGTCAAGTATTAAGAAAATAAAATCCTAAGCATCAGTCAAAACAACACGCGAAATCTTCAAAGAACTTCGTCGAGTAAGCATGCGAAGAAACGAGTCGAGTGCTAGAAGAGCTGAGATTCGCACACTCACAGTTTGATGACGAGTCGTTGAAAATGAAAAAAAGTAAAAAACATTTTACAATAAGGAGTTAGCATCCAGTGCTATTGTACTATTTCTGTTACTGTTCAACAGCAGTACGATCTTTAGAAGTTCACCTGATCAGCTTATCACACCACAGAAATGATGTGTTGAACAGGATTTGAACTGATAAGAAGTGGTTAGATGTAAACAAAAACGAAGGCAAGCTGTATAGAGTTATCGGTCCTTTGTCTGAAAGGAGAAGTAACATTGACTTATTTGCGTTACATGACTGAATATTCAGTTCTTATATGCTAGACGGCAATTTGAAAACTTGTATTTCTTTTAGCGCGGTAAATGGTTTCTTAATACGCCCTTTTATAACGCTGTAAAATCCATAATGAAATCATGTTCTACAGGGTCACGCGTGCTCATTTTCCTATCCCGCTTATATTTTGGTGGACAACACTACTTCATTGAAATGCTGGTATTCTATCAATAGCATGACTCTTGAAGAAGTCAGAAATTTGTTTGCTTCCTCAAAAAGCCTTTTTGATAGCGTTGTAAGAGAAAGAAAGCATTTGTGTTCTACACCTAGCCGAACAGAGCTCTTTCCCTAGACTATTAGTAATCATTCGATAGCGTAAGTTTCAGCGCTTTTAACGCTCTGCTTGTTTCCTGGAAAAAGCTTTTCATTGGAGTGTGGTAGGGAAAATAAGATCGAGTTTTACATATTTGGCGCACTTGTTCACCGAGTATTCTACGGGTTGGGGCGGGACGATTAGCGTGTGTAATCGATAGCCTAAAGGTTAGACGTGCGGAGTGCAACTTTTCATTCAATTGATAATTTTTTCCGTTTTTAAGGGAATTCCACATAGAACTATTGATTAGATACTACGAGATTTTCTCTACACGTTCATATGCTTTTCGTGCTCCTAGCGAATTATCCGCGTAATACAAACAAGGGCGCGCGGCGGGTGCGACGCATAATTATATTTTGAATGCTACAGCTTTATAAAAAGGCTTTGTTGAAACCTGCGGCGTAAAGGCTCCAGTTATAAATCTGAGTTTTCGAATGATTATTAACATTCTTATGAAGAGTTCCTGTCCAAAGAAAAGGATCGGTTTTTTATTTGTCGCCGTCTAACATATAAGCAACGAATTTTTGAGTTAAATCGTAGCTGCAGATTTCTTTTCTCGTTAATTAGTTGTGGCTGAAACTATCTATTAAGTTGTAAGTTAATAGTGCAGCAAAGTTGTTCACCATGTAGCAGCTAAAATGAATCAATAGTAATAATGACAACAGCAATTATACTGATATTCGACCTCATCATTCCAGACACACTTATTATTGGTACTCTTTATTCGCTCTGACTGACTAAAATCTACTGATGCAAGTAATAACCAGTTTTGACACAGTGGAGTTTAGAACTATACTCATTGTATGAAGAGTACTTTGAGCAGCTGATATTGACGCCATGCAATGCACACATGGTCTATGCTCAGATCTCGCGTTCCTACGACATCACGCCGCGTCGTACGAGTGTGAGCTAATAGGCATCTGACCCTCTGAGTAGTTAGTAGGTGAATTTTTATTTCAGTGAGTTACCAGATATGACTGTATAAGTCAGATACACATTAGAGAGCTTATAAACATTTTCAATGGACTAATTTGAGACCTCGTTCAAAATTAATACATTCTTGCAGCATATTTGAGCCTTTCATGAGGTCTATTATGGCACTTATAAAGTGCTAGATATGTTTTTCAGCATTCTAACCTCATCACTAGCACGGCGCTTTCAGAGTGAGTTCCTCGGGGATATGCTCACTATAGGGAGGAATCGCCGCCGAACTAGCTACTTAACCTACGGTGAAAGAAGCGCCGCGGCATTCATTCAAAGTGATTGATTATCGATTGTTGTTCGTTTGGCTGACTGTTATAGCGCCATTGTATATATATATATATATATATATATATATATATATATATATCTACATATATATACATATATATGTTTATTTATCAATGTATGCATTATATATATATATATATATATATATATATCAAGCACTTTCAATCGACTTTTTGAGACCTCGCTTGGAATTAATACATCCTGACACTATAAACGGACTTATAAACACTGAAGACTGAGTTCACTGGTTTACACACATACTGAGTACTATGTTGATCTTGGCTATCTCACTCGACACCCTTCCGTTCATGTGTCGTTCTATTCCTTAACGACAAATTTTTTGCTTTGCATTGAATTCAAGCTCTTAATATATGAACGTAAAAAAATTATAGTATATTATTCCTATGCAGATCTGATTTGAACGAAAAGCCGCGGAAACTACTTCCACTACTAGGGCTGTAGAACCTCTACTAGAAATTATGAGATAAAATATTGTTTCACCAATCTCGGAATATATCATACCTTTCGTTCTGAGTATTTTCTTAAGATTACGCTCAAATTTCAATATGCCTGATAATTATTTTCTGTATATCGCACTGTACAAATGCCCAATAGCAGACCATATACATGTCTCAAAAATTAATTATCAAGCAGTTTTGGACTAGATTGGAGAGCTATGAAGTTTAAAAGCCTATAACCTTTGGATTACCGTCGACTGGAGCATCGATATCCATATGTACGCGTTGCAGTTTATATTTTTATGAGGGCGAAAAAAGTGACCATCGGATTCTCCGACAATATCGTTAAATCAATCGGTTCGCTGAGAGAAAAAAAAAGGGAAAAGCAAGAAACTTGAGGTAAGAAAAAGAGGTCGTTGACTGGCGTATTTAGAGGGCTATCAAATGGTGCACGAACACGGAAATGGTCGTAAAGTGTAACTTTCCAGTACCTCAAGAGAAGAGAAAGAAAATGGGAAAGGGGACACCTAGGAAGAATGACACATGAATGAGACTATCGTTTAGAAGATTCATTATGCAGCTTCTTCTTAAAAGAAATACGTGATTATTTTCACCACTGCGTTGTCTCTACAACTACAATTTGAACTTCCTCGACAACAAAGGAGGCTTCGCTTATGGTTGGAGCAAAAACAAAATCGCAGGACTTCATACATTTTCTTAATCTTAGCAGGCAAAAAACTTGATACATAAATTTTTTCAATCGTGTACAGCGTCACGTTTTCAACAGCTCTTACTAAGCACCGCTCTAAAACAAGAATTACAAGAAATACGAACAAATCTTGGAAACTGTGTGATCCCCTTCGAACCGCTGCTGAGCATCTCCGGAGTACCGCGCGTTCGTGCTACACCATCATATGTCCTTGATCCACTTGTCTCTCAACCGTGTTTTAACCTATTCAGTGGCCATCAGCACTCACCGTTGACGGCATAGATGTGGGAAGCACAATTCGACACTAAACCTGATAAGTCGAAACCATGGTTACAATGACATTCTTAACTTTTTATCTACTGCTTAAGTTTGCCTCTAGCGACAGAGTTTGGTGAACTTGGCGTTCATTTTTTTCTAAGTGTTCTAGTTATTTAATGGAGACCAACCCAGAGGTACATGGGTTAGGAATGTGCTTGGCTCAGATGTTTAATTTTCTCAGTTAACTCATTCGGAAGAATGGTATGATGTCACGTGTGGTCACAGGTTGCTCCTTTCTGCGGTTTTAGATTTCTGGAATTGACTAAGAACGCTAAAAGAGTTTTGCTCACAGACAGATGTTTAAGATTCCCATGTCAATATACCAACCTTCAATTCAAATTTTTGCTGTTATGTCTTCGTACCGTATGCCTGACCGATGGAGCGTTCTTTTTGACAATAAGTCTCCTACTAGGTGCACTTCCAGACAAATGAAATTTATGCATGATTTTTTTTCCAGAGTTACCTTAGCATTTGACTGAGCTGATTGTGTGTCAATTTGACCTTATCAGGCTATGAGAAGGCAAAACCAAAAATCATACTTTAGCAACAGGAGAAAATTGTGATTACTTTTTCTAACCTGTAGTAGATAGAATTGCTGCCCACTTTCACAGCTTAAATTGTGGATAAAGCATGCAGTGAGTAGCCGATAATCTTGGGTGATTTGCAAAACTCTGAACCTCAGCAGGGAGTTGAACCAGCGTCAACCCTTACCGAAAAAAAGTCTGCACTTAAACCCAATGGCTTGTGAGGATGTCGGATGCAAGACATTTTAATTATAAGAAGGGCTGCAGTACATGCATTGTGATGACGGGTATTATGAGTTTATGAATAACTAATTAAGCAAACAAATAAAATAGTCAACTTCAGTTGGGTTTGAATAGTCATCGTCACAATATTTGCGGCATATAACACATAATTGAAAACGTTAACACTTCACACCTCTCTGCTTCGCTCTATGTAAGAAATTAGAATACGCTAGTAATTTAATCAAATGTCAGTCTGCTTTACTTTGAAACACAGGTCATGTAATGGCGCTGCATTTTCCTTAGATGTCTATTCGATTTGCTTAACTTTCATTACTGTTAACCTAAGCTCACTCACAATGTACTAAAATATGGCCAATAAGATCAGTTTTTTGCCTCTGAAATCCTGTGATAGCCACAGCACACCAGCTGTTCAATAACTAAATGTAGATCACTTAGAATTCGTCATTGAAATGTCGAAAGTTTCCAAGCTTGTGAACCTATCCGGGATAACCTCTCTTCTAACCTATCGGGATATCCGAGTCTTAGATCTCATCGACATTCAGAAAAAAATTTATTATCCTCTTGCGACATTCACATGAATAATTTCCGAAATCATATACTATTTTTCTGTCCTAGTTCTCCATATTGCTCCTCTTCTATGACGATGTCCTGTGTTTGTTCAAACAAAACTGAATAGCAAAAGTAGTAGCAACTTTAACTGATTTTATTTCAAAATTTCGACTTATTAGCATGAAAAGATGATGCATTTAAATTTTTCAAGCTTACGAGATTCAACTATAAATGACGTGGCATTGATGATCCAAAGTGCGAGGAAGAGACTGTGGACCATTGAGTCGGATCAATCGGCCCTAATGAAATTGATAACATCGGGAAACGTTGACTGGATAGAAATTCGTATCAACAACGCGTAAGAGAAGCAATTTAATATGTTTATTACATTAATTTCAAAATTCTCAGATGTGAAAGCTTCTTTTATATGTCCATACACTGCTATCTTTTCATGACAACCTGCTATGCAAGGCGTGCGATCAGTTCTCAGTTCATAGCTTCAAAAGAAAGGGAAACATACCAAAAATAGGATGATACTCGTAACGAACGGAACAGCGTAGCCCGCTCAGTAATGCTGCTCAATTACAAGGACAAATATAAATCTTACTGCTCCTCGTTGGTAGGAGTGACTGAATGATTGGTAAGGTTTTCAACTATGCAGGTAACTTTTCATTCAAGCATCGTTATTGAATAGTAATAACAACAAGTTGGCGACAATTAAATCATGAACTTCTTATGCTACTATTGGATTCAAAGAAGACACACTCCTGACACACTTTTCTGCCTTGATATTATACCATTAGCTAAGCTTTTCTACTGTTGGAGAACCACTGTGAGAATCGCAGAATATTTACAGCTTTCAGCCGCCAACTTCGTGTACAGACATTTCCAAAAATGAACAGCACAGCCGCACAAAATGGAGAATTTAAACTGCCAAGATTCTCATTCTGATCTACCTCAATGGTGTAAATAACATATGGAAAGTAAAATGTTACGAAACTGTTTCTACCATCTACGAACGCCATCTGAGTATTGAGGACGACATGTCCGAAGGATATTTGAAGATTGTCTAAAGTCGAAACCATCGAATAAGTCGCCCTCTACTATTATCAAATTCAAACTTGTATCTCTATCGGTCGAAATCAGATCCTCATTTCCACTTCGTGCTAATGAGAAAAAAGGTTACATTAACCTGACGCGGGAACAATAGACCATTTTATCTCCTCGACTACTCGAACTCCACAGTCCCATCTGGTACAAAGCTCACAGATCGACAAAAGTCGGTGTGGGCCTGTGGGTGACTACTCAGTAACGCCCTGGCACCAGGATTCTAGAGTAAAGCGATTCGACCTGCACTTAACGTCATCGATGAAGAAGACGAAGTATCCTTAAGCAACCATCCGACAAAGGAGATGAAACGGACGACATTAGTAGGTCGTGAGTGTAACGAGATTAATCAAACGGTGGAGTGCTGGTTTGTGTGATGACTCGTAAAAATGCGTATGACCTCATGTAGAAAAAAAAGGCTCGCGTTTTTTCAACGCCTTTTTGAAAGTATTCTTCAGAATTCCTAAGACCGACTAAATACTCTTTCAATAGACGATTTTAAGACCTCGCTCAAAATTAGTACATCCTGCAGCATATTTCAAGCCTTTTATGGGTCTATTATGGCGATATACTGCAAGATGTATCAATTTTAAGCGAAATCTCAAAATAGTCTTTTGAAAGTGTTGATATATATATATATATATATATATATATATACATATATATATATATATATATATATATATATATGTTCATATGGATATACATACATGTAAATAAACCTATACATGCATGCATATATGTATACATGTACTGGCGTGATAGCCGTAAGCCAAGCAAACGACAGTCGGCAATCAATCACTCTGAAAGAATCCCACGGTGATCCTTTTACCGTATGTACTTCATTTAGCACTTTATTTGATCCATCATCACACTATTTTTTCACTGTGCGAATTCCAGTACTTCTAGCATTTAATTCGTTTTTCGTTCTTTTTGAATCTTCTTGAACGGCGTAGAAATTCGGTAGAGCGAGTCTCCTTGCAATCTTGAAGATAGTCCTGCTGTGGCGTTCCATAGGGCGTTGTTGTTGAGTGCCGGAAAGAGCTGGGTGGGGGAGTGGAGCTTGGATCCACGCGAGTCGCGACGAGCATCAAAACGACTCGGCCACTGCGCCCCTTTACATATGGAGAGTGTAACTTTATTCCTTGGAGAGCGTATCGATTTTTACATGTAGGGAGTATATTCCCTTACAAGGAACTGACTGAACCGAAGTGCATCGTGCTACTGATGAGGCTGAAAGGCCGAAACGCGTGATTAACACTTAGAAAGTGCCATAACAGACCTCATAAAAAGTTGTAAATATGCCGCATGACGTATTGACTATTTATTGACCTCAGCCCTCTTTATTAGTTCAAAATTTCGTTTGCGTGGCTCAAAAATGATAGCAAGGCATAGTGAATTTTGAGCAGTGGTCTTAAGAAAACACTCGAAACGAAGGTTTTGATATAGTGAATATACTAGCCACGAGCAGTCGAGTGTACAACACTCTGTTTGGTGAGTTTCTCATTGGACATAGAGTGTAAAGCGTTCGTCGTCGCTAACTCTTAGTGTGGGGACTGGAGCACCCACAGAGATTAGCAAGAGACGAGAAAGGGTAACCGCCCGACTGACAAGATCGCAAGATCGAAACACGTGTATCGAGCCCTCTATAAGTCAGCCCTCTTTGATAGACCACTGACATGCGTGGCTCAAAAATGATTGCAACTCATAGCTTTGTCTTTATAAACCCAGATACGAGGTGATTGGCTGACTCGATCTGCAGACATTCGGTCTTCTCAGGCTCTGAAAAAGGCAAAATCCAGTGGAATTTTTTTGTTTTGCCGCTTTAGTGGTGTTATGATGTCATTTATACATGTATATACATACGTTCTTAGATCATATATATATGTGTATGTACATACAAATGTATATATATATGCCCATATATTCATGTGCACATATATATGCATGTATAAGCGCATGTATGCATATGCATATGTATAAACCAGTAATGCAGGTCATATGCAAAATTTTGGACGTCAAGCAACAGTGAACCCGTATTACATCCTTTCCGAGGGCACGTGCTAACCAATTGCGCTACGGATCTCTTGTTCTGCCATCACCGCGTCACGATCTGATCGGGAAAGGTTGAGATATGGGTTCGATTCCCGTCTGACGTCCAGAGGGGCGTAATCCGTCGGAACGTCGGCTGTTGTTCAAGATGAATTGCATCATAACAACTTCGTGCTTTGGCTTATTAAGGAAGAAACTTTGAACTGTTTCTCACACTCATCAATTTCACACAGATTACGAATGAAATCATACGAGAGTTGAACCCGCGTATCACCCATACTGACGCGCATGTTACCACTACACCACAGAGGCGCCGGGCCTCGGATTTCTCTCGTATCTCAGCACTTCTATATTGCGTTTCACATCGTGAGCGCATATGCGCAGTGGTTAGAGGAGCACCGTGTCGCACACAGGGTCGATGGTTCGATGCACGCGCTCATGGGTCACGAGCCATCCATCCCTTCGGAGTCGATAGATTGGTACCGGCTTGGTCTCAGACCATGCCTGGGAGGATAAGCAGCACTGACTCGATTCAGCGGGAGGCCTCCACGAGTCATTGTGAAGGCCAGGTATGCATCCAGTCACCTCAAACGAAGCTCAAAATTGAAGGCGAATGCATGCCGTCGTTCTTCACGGTTTGATTAACGCCGAGAGCTCTATCTATTCCAGAAATAGATCGAGTGTCCCAGACATGCGATGAGTGAGATAACGTGCCCTAACGGCATATTCGTGCTCCAATCCTACTCGCATTTGTCCACGTTATCGATACAGATCGTGTCTCTATCTTTTGTCAAGATCTTGTGTCTCGATGCTTATGATGTGCATATGAAGTTTCCCATATAGGTGATTAGCTCTCTGCGGACGGTGAGGCCCATTTGAACTCTCGACATTTTCAGAATTCACACAGTAATGTGGGCTGTGCAAAAACATTCGCGTCAGCCGGCATTCGAACCCAGATCTCACGTCTTTCCTGGGAGCTTATGCTAACCGTTGCTGCCACCGGTGGAGAGAAAGAGTGCCGTTGCCCCATCGGTGGAGAGGAGGTGCCGTTGCCCCATCGGTGGAGAGAAGAGTGCCGTTGCCCATCGGTGCAGAGGAAGAGTGCCGTTGCCCCACGGTGGAGAGAAGAGTGAGATTGGGTTCGAATCCCGGCTGGCGCAAATGTTTTTGCACAGGACTCCACATTATCGTGTATACTGCTATCATCATACCACCGTAAGTGGCGGTAAGATAAAAGGAATTCCTTTTTTGGAGTTCTTTTTTCGCGAAACAAAGCTTTTCTCTCGAGTATATTAGTAGTCATTTGAAAAGCTTGAATTTCGGCGATTCAACAGTGTGTTTGTTCTCTGGAAAGGGCCTTCCATAGGCTTAGGCTGTAGTAGCAAACATTAGGTTATGCCTGACCCTTGGTTCGATTTCCTTGCTCTGGTAAAGTCTGTGGATCGTCCTCTATGAGGTTATATTGGTGCTCATTCACCAGTAAAAATCTCGACGACCTCGCAGCAGATTCGTTGGTTGAGAAGGTCTTCATAGTGCGCTGCTAGAGCGAGAAGAACATCAAGTTTCACACCGGGAGTTTTCTTCGTATATGAAGGTTTTCTATGCTTATAAAGCATCTATAGGTGTGTAGATGAAATTATGTAGTCTCAGAGTAAACCAAAATATTTTTTTTCTAGAATGTTCATTTCAAAATATAGAATAAATTCCTTACTGACTGATGGAAATCGCGCGCCGCTTGCGAAAATCGATGAGTTGCCGTCCGCAAAGGGTTAATACTCAGTCACTTAGTGATTGCCCTCAGCCCTTTCGGAACCGTGGACCCATCCCCTCTGCGTCTCTGACCGCCACCGTGACAAGGGTGGACGGTATGCTTCACTTCTTCTGTATCTCTAACTCCCAGCCTGCCACTGCTAGACGCAGCACGCTAGGGGGTAGAGGTGCGGTGGAGGTGGAGCACACCGTCTAGAGTTGCCAGTTAGAGATACAGAGGTCGTGGGTTTACGGTCCCGGAAGGGTTAAGCTGACTTCTAGCCGGCCATATCGGTGTTTCATTGCAATAACTTCTAATTTCGAGGTGGAAAGTCTTCTTTTCCGGAAAAATCGTGGGTCGGACCGAGTTCAAAGTGCTACATTTCATCGAGAAAGACAAGAGAATTTGCCTTATCAGACTGGAATTTGATGTATTGTTGTCTCTTCCAGAGATCAAGTGAATGTGGCCATCGAAATGGAGAGTGTTTTTCGATATCGTCTGTCCAAATTCATGGGCGACTTTTCAGGTGAGTGGAGAAGGAAATCTTTCCTATCTTCCAGAGATTTCTTCAAAGAGCTTTGTAGATATTGCAAAAAGTGGAAGCTGAGCAAGTCTGGGCTTGGGCCGGTCGAATTCATCCCCATATCCGACACTAAATTACATTTGATTAGAACCTATGAACAACGAATGTCTCGAAGAAGTAAGTTGCTCTCAGGTTTTCCAGGAGAAGTCCTATCTTCCATTTAATCACTTTTTTTAGGGAATAAAGAAGTCACTGGCCAACTATGGGTTAATGAAGCTCCAAAGACTCTGTCAGATGACATTTCGGAAGCCGAGGACTATGCTCTTAGCCCATTGATTGGCAGGAGGTTGGCCGTTTGTCCGTACATGTTCTTCTTAAGAGGAAACGACGGAGAGTTAAATGAACCCATTACTTTCTTTTGCGGTTCACCTAAGACAACGAAGCGGATAGCTCTTTAGCCGGCTGACTTCCGCGGGACCCACGCTGGGCGTGTCGGTCAGCTTCGACTCGACTCCACCTCCTCTGCCTCGGTTGATCGCCGACTACAGTACTACTTTTCGTTGCAAGACCTCACGCGAATTAGCCAGAACTTAGCTGTAGTCTTGCAACGAGAATTCAGTACTGTAGTCGGGTAACTAATCGGAGCAGAGGAGGTTGAGTCAGAGCGGAGTTGGACAGACACGCCCAGTGTGGGTCCGCGGAGACTCAACTGGTTAAGGGACCATACAGTTCGTTCCGTATCAAGCTGCGTGACGCCAAATTTTTGCTCTGCTACTGCAATAACGGCGTCGTGTACGCGTGGGAAAGTAGGCGTAGACAGGCGGACATGCAGATGCCGCCTGTCTGCGACTGTCGTGCAAGCAACGGCTCGACGCTGCCTACCTATCAACAGTTGTCTTCAGAGAGGATAGATAAGATTTGTTCGGCTAATGTCTTCATAAGGGCGAGTGTGGGCAGTGGTTGAAGGAGCCCTGCGACGTGCATGTGGTTAATAGTTTGATCCCACCCTCAACGGCACATCAAGTGTTCCATTCCTCCAATGATGGCGATTCGTTACCAGATTTGTCTGGGAGAGTTGCAGCATATTTGATACGATCGGTAGGCCACGGTGAGTCATTGCAGAGAGGCTAGATATGCGTTCAGCCACCTCTGCTATGCTATGAATGGAGGCAAATGCGTGGCGCATCTCGCAAGGATCGATCAGCGTCCAAGAGTCTAACCCTTGGATCCTTTCGATGATTCGAGTAGATTGTCCACAATCGTTCGTCGTCGTTGTCAATCGACTTGAAATCTTTACTGGTGGAGCACCACTCGAAGGAAGAGCCTCATTTGGCGATGTCTTCCTATACAACGTTGGTTCGGTTGCTAATTACCGTTGATTTCCTTGATATCTTTTCTCTAGGGCCATCTAAACTGCAGTAGTCGGTTTCAGTGGATTGCCTATAGAAGTCAAATCAAGAAATCAGCGGCTAAATAGCATACTCTTCTTACATTGTTTACTGCCTCATCGTGGCAGGGAGTGTTCTCGAGTGTCGGGCTGCGATGTACAGCGGAGAGTTCAGCCTCCCAACAGAGCCACCCAGAGCAGGAGAACTCCGACGAATCCACCCGGAAAGCCCAGCTAAGAGTAGACTATATCATGAACGATCTTTGTCGTGGTAACTACTATTCGCAAGGTGGTGATCTCCCTCCGATCTACATGGGCAGGCGACTGCTCTAACGTTGTGACGACATGAGGAACGCCCAGCAAGGCTTACCTCAGGACTTCAGAGAACAAATCAGCTAAACCAGCACACTTCCTTCTTCTAAGGCACCCACACTATCAGTGAAACGAGCCGTCTAAGAATCAAGTAAGTAGTGCACTAACCACCCTCTATACGAGAAAATCGCCGAGTAGGGTTCTCCATTCGAGCGGTACTCCAGCGAGGAAGGTTTGACTTCAAGCGGCAACGAAGACGAAGACCACAACAAGGGCGAACCACTGTGGACGACAGTCGACTCGAATCAACGTCTCGGAAGAAGACGAAACGCGTCGAAACGTTAGCCGAATAGGTCTTTTAGTCAACCGCGTGGTAATAGGAAAGTTATAAAAAGAACTATCAATTGAATCTTACATTCTTACTGCTTTCTAGCAGTGTTACGAAATCACAATACTACATCTAAGAGTAGTGAGTGGTATGCAAAGACGTCCGACGCCCAGCTGGGAGTTGAACCTGGTCTCACGTACACCTAGGTCACGTTCCACCAGTACACCACCGAGGCCACCACTTTGCTTCCACTCAATCGTCGTTATATCCTATCGTACTTCATATCTGTCGTAGATCATAAATTTTGAATAGCTGTCAGCATAAGTGGGTTAATTGTCAATATGCACTTTATCAACCAAACCCATTAAAGCGTAATTGCTAACAGCTACAACGGGTATATCGAAGAAAGAGTGGTAGCAGAGCGGTGGTATCGGTGGCTATCGGCAGCACGCACTTCGGCATGGTTGATACGCCAGTTCGACTTTCGCCTAGGGTCGAATGTCTTTCATGCCGAGATTAAACGAAAATCGATTTCTAATATTAGATCGCTCCATAAGTTTTGACACTAGAGCAATAAGCACTAGATTTGTCAAGCAAAAGTATATAAACCTACAAAATTAATTTGAAAAAAGGTTTTTAGCCTAAACGAAGCCGGTACGCCAGGGCCATACACCGGTGTTTCGGAGGTTTCAGCCTCCTCGTCGGTGACCCCCCGCTCCACATTAAGCCCTGCATTGAAGCAACGAGGGGGGCATATGTGGTATGTGGTGATGGCATAGTGTACAATGACACTGGTCCATCATCACTTTCAGTCGATGGAGTTCGGCCGGTAGACCAAAACAATCCATAAAATCGACTGTTTTAAAAACCTCGTGATAAACATTCACACTAACTGACAGAAGGCCGAAACCTCCGAAACACCGGTGTATGGCCCTGGCGAACGAACCTCGTTGAGGCTAAAAACATCCTTTTTTTTGGAATTAATTTTGAATGTTTATCACGAGATTTTAAAAACAGTCGATCACATGAATCATATAAACCTAGCTGATTCTGACATTGTTCTATTGTAAATTTTCTTGTGAACATTTCATATACAACTTGCCTATATTTGCCTTAGGACAGAGCTACCATGGGAACAAATTTGCTTGCTACTCATGCACGAATGGCGCGTAGGGTAAATGTTAGTGAAGCGGCGCGCAAGATTAATGGAGCTTGGGGCGATGATACGGTTGAGGAAGAACGGCAGGATGTGATTCACGAAGCACAAAGCTGTACAGAATAGTCTGGAGGATCAGCGCTGTCGAGCCTTTCACAGGAAGCTCCATTCTAGCTTTTTCCCCTACGCGCCATTCGTGCACGAGTAGCAAGCGAATTTGTTCCCGAGATAGCTCCATCTTGGAGCAAGGCATAGGCAGTTCTATATCAAGATGTTCGCAAGAGAATACATAGTTGAACGATACCAAAACCGTCAATTTTAATTACGTCTGTTTGATAAATTTGGTATTTAAAACTTATGCAACGGCTTAGTATCAAAGTATCGTTGCAGTGCCACTCATCGGCGCTGGAGAATGGAACCCTCTTACCCGCTATCTTCCTGTCCGCAGTTAGCCAACATCATCCAGAAAATCTGATTCGATCCATAGAAGTAGTTGGAAGGCGTATGTGGTCTAATCGACTTCCAATCCATAAAGGAGCACATCTTTTCACTTGTGCAAGAGAGGCTGGACTAAGCTTCAAAGACTCTGACACAATCATCTCTACACTCTCTCACGTCGACACTCGCGGAATTCTTCATAGGAACTCTGAGGAAGCGTTACGATTAGGGGTAAGGAAAGTGTATGTCATGCGTTATTTCAGTGTTTCCTTTTCTGACTCGCAGATACGAGGTTCCTAACCCTCTGGAGACCGCGAGTATCGTTTTGAATTCACTAGTATCAAGAAGCTTTCTTTTGCTGAACAAAGCCTCCTTAGTAGAGTTTTGTAGCCATTCGATAGCTCGAGAAACGGCGAAATTGATACTAAGCTTGCTTTCTCAAAAGGCCTTTCTAGTGCCCTGTAGCAACGAAAGGAAAATCACGTTTCACCTTCAGAGTAATTAGCTCTTTGTTTCTACTTCATAGCAGGTTTATTGGTAATATTAGTAGAAGTGGGAAGCCAATACTCATAGAGAACGATAGGACAAAGTCTTTGCTTTGATTCCTCAAAAGTCCCAACACTCAACTGTGCAATCAATCCAAACATGCGATAGCGTGGTAGAACTGTGGTGGTCTCTGTGTTGTAGTTGCAGCACGCGCCCTCGGTATGGGTGAAGCGCTAGATCGACCCCCGCCCATGGTCGAATTTTTCGCATATCACTCAGCATCTTTGTATAAGCAGTCTTAACATCATGGTGCTTTTAGAAGAGTAGTAAAATTGATAATCGAGTAGATAGATTCGATCAGTGCCGAGACTAGTGGATAGTTGCTTCTGGCAATTGTCATGTGTTGGTGATGTTCACTGTATATCTTGCTGGCATTCGCTTCATATCGGATGATCCAGGAATACTGAGTGATCTGCAAGATTTTAAACCTCAGGCCTCAGCCCACGTCCCAGCCCTCGAGGGAGCGCGCCTACGGAGGCTCCGTTCTACTATCATCTCTTTCTAGACACAGGGTATCGATTGTGTCAGCAACTGACCGTCAAATCGTCGGTATGGTAAACACATGTCAACATCAAAACCATTCTTGGGGTCGGGTGGATTCAATTCTGAACCCTTGATAGATGAGGGAAGTTTGATGTTTGGGTACCATGTCTTTTCGGAAAACAAGGGCGAATTTTCTATGAACCGTCGTTTGGCGAGAAGTCTGCCCATCAGAGAAAGCAGAGCGGTATTGTTAGTCAATGTTTTCTCGCGAAATGTGATAACGTAGATCAAAGGGCACTTAGAGCTCCTAATAGCTTCAGGACACAGTCACAGAAAGCATATGTTACTACCAGAAATCCACTAGGAATAAAGCATCTATTTACCGACTGTGGCCCTCGTAACCTTGGTCACGGTAAATCGAGGAGTTTCGTGGAATCTCTAGATTGAGATTTATGGTCAGTAGGTTCAAGGTCTTAGATGAGGGTGCCTCGGCCGAGTGGGTGAGATGCTCGTTGCGGTATACGTGGGACCGATCTTTCTCCCTCCTCTTCCCTCATCCCTCCCCAGCACTCTCCGGCGATCAACAAACGAACGTCGTATGGAACCACAGCCAGGCTGTCCTCGAGATTGCCAAGAGACTCGCTCAACCAGAATCCTACGGCGTTCAAGAAGAAGACGAAAAAGCGAATTGAATGCTAGAAGTAGTGGGATCTGCACGGTAAAAAAAAGCTTTGCGAGACGGGACGGATCGAATAAAAATGGAAATAAAGAAAAGGTTTTGAAGAACTCTTTTTCAGGCTACACTACCCCCTTCCTTCCCTACGGAGAGACAACACCGCTGAATAAAAACCCTGGAAAAATATCCATTGCACGAATGAACTTCCCTATTCTTCTTGCTCATCAGTAATGCTATGATGTTATAAATACATACCTAGTAGTGTTGAGTGCTATGCAAAGCATTCGACATCAGACAGGATGAACTCGACGTCTCTGCATAATAGGGAGCCCGTGCTACCGCTACACCACGATGCCACCGCTCTTTGTTCCTTCTATTTTCAGTGCTTTTTGCGTTAGGACGGCACGGGATGAAAACTGATCCCTTTCGCTGAAGAAGAGCTTTTCATAAGAGGGTTAGTGATCATTTGAAAGCTTGAATCTCTGGCTAGAGCAGTCCTGTCCAGTTTTCGAAATGATATTTTGTAATGGTGTGGTGTCTAGAATAAAATCATGTTTCACACACCACGCTTTTTTTTCTTACTCCTCGCTTATATTTCGCCGTACAGATTTCCTTCCTCTAGAGTGCTAGTACTCTTTCGATAGCGCAAGTCTCGAAGAACTTGAAATGCTTTTGCTTTTCGAAAAAGCGCTTTTAATAGCGCTGTAGGAGACAGAAAAAATTTCTGTTTTACAACGCGCTGAACAGAGCTCTTTCTTTAGATTATTAATAATCATTCGATAGCGTAGGTTTTCCTGATTCCAACACTGTGCTTATTTTCTGGGAAAGACCGTGTCATTGCACTCTAGCAGGGAAAGAAAGTCGAGTTTTACATCTTCGGCGCGCTTGTTTACCGGCTAATCTGTGGGCGGAGTGGGGCGATCGAATCGACGGCCCGACTCGTTAGACATTTGGAGAGCAACTTATTAGTCAGTAAGGATTTTTTTCCGCTTTCAAGAAACTCCAAATAAAACGATTGACTCACATACTACGAAATTTTCTCTACACGTTCATATGCTTTTCGTGCTTCCAGCGAATTATACGCGTGATTGCAATGAAGGGCGGCGCGGATGTGAAACATAATTTTTCAAAATGCCTGACAATCATTTCTTGAGCCATGCATGTCAGTGGTCTGTTAAGGTGGGCTGACTTATAGAGCCCGATAGCACTCGAATCGAAAGATGTGATATTTTGAATATACCAGCCAAAAGCAATCGAGTGTACAACACTCTGTGTCCGGTGAGTTTCACTGGACATAGAGTGTAAAACGTACGTCGTCGCTAACTCTTAGTGTGGGGATTGGAGCGCCCACAGAGATCAGCAAAAGACGATGAAGGGTAACTGCCCGACTGACGAGATCGCAAGATCGCAACACGTGTATCGGGCTCTACAAGTCAGCCCTCATTGACAGACCACTGACATGCGTGGCTCAAATAATGATTATCAGGCATATTGAAATTATGAGCTGTGGTCTAAGAAAACACTCGAATCGAAAAACATAATTTTATTTTCTATGCTACAGCATTATAAAAGCGTCTTTTCGTAAAACAACCATGTACGGCTGCAGTCAAAGATTTAAGCTTTCGATTGATCACTAACATTCTTATGGAAAGTTGTTGTCCAGCGGAAGGGATCGTTTTTTTTTTATTTCGTGCTGTCTCACGGAAAAGAATCTTAATTTCTAATTCATTCATTCCCGAAGAAGCTTTAGTCATTTCAGGCTACCTGTGCTCCATTTTTCGTCACCGAAAGCGACGGTTGTATCGTCGCTTTCGACAGCTTTCATGACTTCCAGCAATCCATATTGTCCTCTTGAATGTTCTTAGGTTTACTTGCTTTGTTCTTTAGATAAATACCTTCCAGTTGACTATAGGCTCGATTAAGAAATTAATATACTCTGATAGGATGTTTCAAGCCTTTCGAAGGACTTTTTTGGCACTTTTAGTGCGAGACGTACATTTCGGCTCTATGGCAAGCCTCATCAGTGGCACATGCTGTTCGGCCCACCTCCTACTATTATAGGGAATCGTCGCCAAAGATGTATCACTTCTTTGTCAAGTGAAAAAAGACCTTGACTTCGGGCGACGATTCCTTATACTAGTAGGGAACGATCAGCCGAATGACATGTGCTACTGATGAGGCTTGCAGAGAGTCGAGAAGTACGACTAGCACTATCGGTGTCACACCGGACCTCTGGAAAGGCTTAAAACATTCTATCAGATTATATTACTTTGAGCGTATGTAGTGCAGTGGTTAGAGGTGCTCTGCGTCTCACACAAGGTCAATGGTTCGATCTCGTGTTCATGGCTCACCAAGCCATCCATTCCTCCGGGGTCCGTAAATTGGTACCAGGATTGGTCTCAGACTTGTCCGGGAGGATAAGAGCACTGGCTTGGTACAGCGGGAGGCCACCTCGAGTCATTGTAAAGGCCAGATATGCATTCAATCACCTCAAACGAAGTTAAACTCTGAAGACGAAGTGCATGACGCATCCCTCAGGAATCGATCAGCGCCGAGAGCCTTGTCCTTTAGTTAAGTACTTTGAAGTTAATTGTTGTTATTTTTATCTCAATAATGAGGAGTACGGTGCAAAACTTTGCATCAGCCGGGATTCGAACCCAGATCTCATTCTTTCCGGAGCGATGCTAACCGTTGCACAATGTTATTTGGAGTTTCGTTCCTATGTATGTTTTACAGATGTTTACGCTTTGTGCAAGATGTTTTGTAAACAAATAAACAACTTCTATTCGATATCATAACTTTTGTTTCGAGTGTTTTCTTGAGACCACGGCTTAAATTCAATATTTTTGAGCCACGCATGTCAGTGGTCTGTCAATGAGGGCTGACGTATAGAGCCCGATACACGTGTTTCGATCTTGCGATCTCGTCAGTCGAGCACTTACCCTTTCTCGTCTTTTGCTAATCTCTGTGGGTGCTCCAGTCCCCACATTAATAGTTAGCGACGACGAACGTTTTACACTCTATGTCCAGTGAAGTTTTCAACGAACACAGAGTGTTGTACACTCGATTGTTCGTGGCTAGGATTGGCCGGACTAGGTCGATGGTTCGATCCCATGCGCATAGTTAGTAAGCCTTCCGCCCCTCCGGTGCCGGCAAATCGGTGCTAGACTTGTCTCGGAGGTTAATAGTGGTGATTTGTAGTATCGGTAGGTGACCACGAGTCATTGTAGAGGCCGGAAATGCGGTCACTCACCTCTGCAATGCTATGAATGTATGCGAAGCTTGGCGGATCCGTCTGGGATCGATCTACGTGGACGGCTTCATCCTTCTTTTGCATGACTCAAGCAGGTTCGCTCTTGAGAAACCCAAGAGTTCCTAGCCGGACCCTGCAACAGCAGCAAGGGTGGACAAGTGGCATTGCAGATTGAAAGGACTCCTGTAACGATATTCCGGCTACGGTGCTTTGGCGAGCCGCCCGTTCCAGTCCACGAAAGTATTGCGTTGGAGTTTTCTGATTGGAAGGTCAATTCCTACTATCCACTTTGATCTTGAATCTCTTTAAATAATTATTTTAAATAGAAAAAAAGGGTTTTTTCCTTTACTCTCGCGCGCCTTTTTTCCTTCTCTTTTCCTTTTTCTCTTCTTTTTTCCTTTTTCCCCTTCTTTTTTCCTTTTTTTTCCTTCTCTTTTTCTTTTTTCTCGTTTCTTTTCTTTTTCTGCTTGACATGATCGTTGAGCAGCATGAGCTGAACTCGTTGATTTTGGCTGTATGAGGCTCAGTTTTATGTCTTTTGCAGTTCGTTATTTCCCGTGTCGTTCCTTTATTGATTGATCAGTCTTATTTCCAAGAAATCTCGAGGAACTCAATATTTCTTCGACTCCTTTATTCTTCGTTCGATACTGCGTGTGTATTTTGATGTTTAGTGACGGTCGGTGATGTCGTGGTTCCGTCCACCTCCACCAGGAACTCATCTGAAACCTTGGGTTCCGGACCTGATCTTCATCCCAATCGCGCGAGCCTTCGAGCGTTTCGGAGTGTTCTTCTATAACAAGTAAGAGATCTTCGGATGTAGAACTGTTGTTCATCATGTTGCCTTCAATCTTTGAATATTTATATGAAGTCTTGAAATAAAGTCGCCTAAGGCGAAGGCGTACATATTACGTGCTTAGCACAACTATTTTTCTGATAAGGAGAGGTCTCTTAGAGACTGCAGAGCTGGGTGCGTATTATATGCGGTCCTCTATAATCGACTATTTGTTACGTAAGTCGTTGGAGTGTTCATATATACTCTTAGAGAATGTTCTAGCCATTTTCCGAGGCTTGTAATGAACAGTCGATTGAAGAAAGCTCCATTTTCATGAACTGGGTTGGCAAGAGAAATCCGGGACTTTTTCGTTCTTCTGGTTATTTTTCATGCCTTTGATTTTTGTTTTTGTTTTTACTATCGTTTAGAGCAGATTCTTTTGGTTATCTTGATATGTAACACTTGAACATTTGTTCAAAGATGGAATTGTTTCGAGAGCAAGAAAGATGCTATACGGGTATCGTTCACTGCCAAAGTTGACTCAGTTGAACTTAAGCTATATTCGTGTGGTATCAACAGTCGTTTTTGCTCTTGGGACAGTTCCATCTTAGAACAAATGTATAAGTGTTATATATCAAAATGATAACAACAAGGTGTTACGTACGTTGTTGAACCGTTCATATCATACTCTTAGAGTTAGAGAATGCTAGCCGTTTTACGAGGCTTATTATGAACAGCCGATCGAAGAAAGCTGCATTTTCATGAATTGGGTTGGCAAGAAATTTCCGGGACTTTTTCGTTCTTCTGGTTGTTTTGCATGACTTTGAGTTTTTTCTTTTTACTATCGTTTAGAGCAGATTCTTATGGTCATTTTGATATATATCACCTGTATCACCTGTCGTCCCGTTGATCGTCGAATGACTCGAGCGGGTACCAGCAACTCTTCCATTTTTCCCTATCGCGTGCAAGAGTAGCCCAGTGGGTCCTCCTCGCTCTAGGAATTCGCTGAGCATCATATCTTCCTTCCATCGCTTTCGTGAAGAAATCGGACCAACGGGTCAGTGGTCTTCCTTTAGACCACCTTTAGATGTAACACCTAAAAATTTGTTTCAAGATGGACTTGTTGCGAGAGCGAAAACAATTGTTGATTCTATATAAACATCGTCACGTGCCAAAGCAACATGAAGTCAAAGGATACTCGTGTAGAATCAGCAGTCGTTTTTGTTCTTGGGATTATTTCGCCTGAAAACAAATGTATAAGTGTTATACATCAAAATAGCAACAACAAACTTCTATAAACGATAGTAAGAATTAGAACTGAAATGCGTGGAATATAATCAACAACGAGAAAGAAATAGTAGTCTGATTATGATATAACATGTTACGAATTGTTTCCGGATCTGATGCGTGTTAGACAGGCGCCTTGTTCGGCTTCCAGGACTCGTCAGTAGCACAGTCTCCCTCGGTTCAGCTGATTCCTTTGGGCTGTGTTCCTCCGATCGGCTGAACTGAAAGAGACTATGATGCCGACGAGTCTTGGAGGACGAAACAGCCTGTCTAGCGCGTATCAGACCTCAAAAAAGCTCATAACATGCTATATCATTAGCACACTTATTTTTCTTGAGCGAGGACTATAAAAAGCGGTCGAATGAGGAGAGAAAAATTGAGAAAGTCCGGAAAATTTTGTGCCAACTCAAAATCAGTCGCAACACATCGACTGTAGGTAAACTGTAAGAAATAGTTATACTCGATAACAGTTTACCATTCTTCGCCGATCAATCTCTATGATAGGGAGCAAGTGGCCGAGAAAGCGGCACTGATGATGGCGAAGCCCCGCTGAAAAACTCGTGATTGCCCACTCTCTTGTCTCGGATAAATTTTGGTATCCAAAGCTTGGAAAAGGCGGCTAAAACATCCTTAAAGGCTACATATTCATCTTTTGGTATTGATATCTCAGTCGGATTACTACTAGCTTCAATTTCATGCCTAAAAGGATACAGCAAAGGAAAGTCTGTTGGTTAAGGGTGACCTTAAATGTTCGAGGTTCAGGTTAAAATTATTCGCTATGCCACTTGTACCCATTATTATCATTGCGAGATTCACTTTCATTGAGAATATATCGAAAGGTGCTGAGTGATTTGCAAGGCTGTCGATCCCAAATGGGAATTGTACTCACGTCTCACCGAGGAACGTTTGCTAACCATTACACCATCGAGATCACCGCTCTGTTTCCACGCTCGTTCAGCTCCCGCTTGAGGTCGATGTTTTTGCAAATCACTCAGTAGCATTATTATGATTATGCCTACTTAACACTGATTTAAGAGCGGTAAAGTAAAGATTTCTGTAAAAAAAATTCACCAGCTCTCCATTGTATACTTGTTCCTTTTGTCTGTAAAATCCTTTTATATTTATTTAGCCAACCCCATCAACCACATTTTTCGGTGCTGATCCCACTTCTGACGCGTGATTGGTTTCCTTATATTAATCCTCCACAATTCTCTACAAATATCTCATTTGTCATTCGACCGCAGATCGAGGGCTTCATTTTCATTTGTGAACGCCTTAGAACGGTGGTAGACGATTGGTTTTGGAATTGATAGCCGAACTAAGGCGCTGCCCAAGGCTTTCAGTTGGTTGATTGCCAGAGAAGGTTAGGGGTGAGGGGATTAAACAGCGTTATGCTTATAACTTTTCTTATTATTATAGCGCATAACTAGTCACTGCGCTGTTTCCCTTCCCCTGTTTATGAAATTGGTTCCGAATAATCTAAGTCATAATTTTGTTGAGATTTTTTAGAGTTGGTTTTTTATTTATTTTAACTTCATAGACTACTTGGCTTGAGCACATGAGTAACCGCTCTTGCGAGCCATGAAGAATTGTTAAGCGCAGTTTCTATCTGACTGATTACTGGCTGGTTGTGGAGGATTTTTTTTCACTGGTACCTGTGAGGAAGAAATTAACTCAATTTTCATGAGTTTCCTTGTGCTCCCATTGAATTACTTGGAAGTAAATGAAGGTTTGGACGTGCTAGTTTTAGTACTCATTATCTTGTTGTCCATATTATATCAAGATCCTCTATTCTTTCAGAGTATTGAATAAGACGGAGATTGGTCTGTTTGATAAAAGGTGGAACAAGAACGTTCATGGGCCATACTGTCATTATCGATACTATGGCAAACGTGAGTTCAATATCAAGTACTGCTTTGTGATAAGTGGAACTCGGATTTTTTTCAAAGAGCAGGGTTGAAGACATGACTGAGTATATTTAATCAGCAAGCGTTTATTCATAATTTGTCATTCTGCAGCTAGGTATCCATACGAGCCACGTGTGACGCAGATATTAGAGGTGCTTTGCGACTCAATAGTGGTCGATCAGTCGATGCGCGATGGTTCGATCCCACTTTCATAGCTACTAAACCTTTCATCATATTCGATGGGCGAATTAGTACCAGATTTGTCTGGGAGGATAGCAGCACTTGCTTGATATATCGAAAGGCCGGTACATTTACAATGCAATAATGTAATTTATTATAAAGGTCGGATATGCATTCGATTACCTCAAGAGATGCTTCGTGAAATCGAATACAAGTTCATTCATCCTCTTTTTTTGATATTCATAGACGTGTATCATAAATGTACCGTCCTTGAATCTGAATTTTAGCTCCCTCTCTTTTCAAAAGCGACATGGACTGTTTTAGTCCTTATGAGGCGTGATGGCGCAGTGGCTAGTGATGCAGTGTCTCAGAAACTAAGTGATAAAAAAGACGCTGGTTCCATCTCCTTCTTTAACATCGTCGTGCAATCAGCGAACGGCTTAGGAAACGACTCAGCTCGTCTGCTTCAAAGATCGCAAGGACCATCGTCTTGGCCAGCATTCTAAATAAATTGTAAAAACGAATTCCTCAAATTTTTCTCTCATCACAGGGTCTATGGCTAGCTGCCTTTGTGTAATTTACAATTTTTGAAATCAGGGGAAGGTTAGAATTTTCATGCATTCTAGCAATTACTGCTAAATAACTCTCGTTGTTTCAGTCGATACGAAACTTTTCGATGTGAAACTCTCCGATCTTCCGGCATGGATTGGTCGCCGTGAGAAAACTCCCTCGGCAATCTACAACGAAATCATGAGAAATATCTGGAGAGTACATCACAACTACTACTCAGGACCTGTCTACGGAAGTCTTGTGGGTTACTCTTCTCTTGTTTATCAATATGTAACTATATAGAGAGTTCAATTCGTTTCTGTTCAGCTGAAGACGCTTTTTCGCTTCATGTTCATGTTCTCCTTCCTGAACTGGGTGTTCAAGGCGCATCGCTACATGGATATGCAGAAGACTATTTACCATTGGTAGCATCGATGTGTTGCTCTTTGAGTGATGAAAAGGGTTTAGTCATAGTTATGAATGTATGAATAAAATTTTTGTAAACATTTGAACTACCTCTTCTCTCAAAGAATTCTGCTTTATCTACGATGCTGCTTGGTTCTTGATGCTTTCAATCGAGAGAAATAGTGAGATATCAACAGAATATGTCTCGTCGGGGTGCTCTCATAGTGTTTGAAGGAGTAGATCGTAGCGGTAAAACAACTCAGGCTAGACGACTTCATGAGAGAATCAAGTCCTCGGGCGGCAAATCGGTGCTGCTTTCGTTTCCCGGTTAGTTTTCAGATCGATGACATTCTACTGGGCAGACTGCTTGAGTATTTTTACAATTGCAGATAGGAAAGAACCGTTTGGTCAGATAATCGATCGTTATCTGAGAAAAGAGATCGATCTATCGGAACGAGCTTTGCACCTAGCATTTTCAGCGAATAGATGGGAAAAGGTGCGAATGCCTTTGTAAAGTTGCTAGTCACGAAAGCGACTTCACTGTGACTTCGTGATTTAAGGCGGCTCTGATAGAAGAAAACATCTCCTCCGGAATCGATGTCATCTGTGACCGATATTGCTTCAGTGGAGTCGCGTATTCGCTGGCCAAAGGTTGATTTTTTTTTCTAAAACTTTCTTCTTATTAAGCGAAACACGAGGTGGTTTCAATATAATTTAGCATGAGAGTTGATATTTTGTTGGTTTCGCCTACCTCAGAGCTGAAAAGATCAGGCTGACCACAAGGCGATGGCAGACACTTCTATCACTCAACAGAAAAGTACTACTTTTCTGTTAGATGGCGACAGTGAGTATTCGACTTCATTCGCTGGACGAGGATTCTTGATAGGGATGTTTGTAATCATTCGAAAGCTTGAATCTCCGGCTAGAGCTGTACATCGTCGGTTTTTCTGAACACCCTTCTATAACGTTGTTAAATTCAAAACAAAAATATGTTCTACACGACCACTCGTTTTTCTTTGTTATCTCGCTTATATTTCGCTGGACGAAACTCCTCTCTTTGACTGCTAGTGCTCTTTCGATAGCACACGTTTCGAAGAATTAGAAAATGTGTCTGTCTTCTAGAAAAGCTCTTTTGAGAGCGCTGTAGGAGAAAGAAAAGATTTGTGCTTCAAATCTAGCCGGACAGAGCTCCCTTTTTTAGACTACTAGTAATCATTTAATAGCTTAAGTATCAATGATTCCAACGCTGTGCTTATGTTCTAGGAAAAACCGTTTCACTGCAGGAAAAATATGATGTAGTCTCACATATTCGGCGAGTTTATTTACCGGCTAATCTACGAGCCCGGGATGGGGGCGATTGGATCGACAGCCTGAAAGTGTTAGACATGTGGGATTGAACTTGTTAATCAATTAGGAATGTTTTCAACGCTTTGGAAGAAACTCCATATAGAACGATCAACTCTGTTACTACGAAATTTTCCTCGACTTGTTCATATACTTTTCGAGCTTCCAGCGAATTAAGCGCGTGATAAAAATGAGGACGCGAGGCGGGTGTGAAACATAGTTTTACTTTGGATTTCACAGTGCCATAAAAGGATGTTTTAGACAAACCGGCCATGTGCTGCGGCCCTAGCCAGGGATTTAACTTTTCAAATGATTACTAACACTCCTATGGAAAGTTCTTATGCAGCAAATGGGGTCGATTATTCATTTGTCGCCGCCTAACAGAAAAGAATCAAGAAGTCACCAAACCTGGATTTCACTCGCATCAAGCGCAAAATAACGTTCTACATACCGCATATCATGGGTCGGTCACTGAGCTCTCGAAGTGAGGACAAACCGTGCATAGAACACATGGACTCCTAATGCATTCCCACAGAGCCTGCGCTGAGAGCATGTGGCGCAGTGCTTAGAGGTGTTCTGCGGCACGCAAGGTCGATCGGTCGATGATGGAAGGTTCGGTCTCGCACTCAAGGCTCACCAAGCCTTGCATCCCTCCGCGGTCGCTGAGTTGGTACGTAGACTTGTCTGAGAAGATAGCAGCACTGACTTGATACATCAATAGACCACTGCGAGTCATTGTGAAGGCCCGATATGCATTCAGTAACCTCAAGAGAAGTTAACGATTGAAGTCGAATGCATGTCGGAATCCCTAGGGGTTTATTAAAGTTGAGAGTTTTGTCCTTTGCAGCTTTATATTGCGCTATATTATGTGTGATTACGAGTCATTCCTTCCTACGATCCAATGTTTGGATTGATGGAGAATCCAGAATTTATCAAGAATGCTTGCAAGATCTTGTGCGCCCAGGTTCTGTCATTCTTGTTCAGATAACCCTCTTGAGTCTACCATGAAATCTGCTACGGCACATATACAGTACTAGACACGTGTTTCGGCATTGCAGCTTCGTCAATAGCTCGGGGCCCTTCGGTGTTAGCCAATCGCTTGTAGGGGGATATCCCTCTACATATCAAGGAATCGATTCCGAATTATTTTCAAATCACCGCATAGTCAGGTGATGAAGTCTCCCGACATTGCAGTGACCAACAGTCGATCGTCTCATGACTGGTAGAATTTATCATTGCTGTGGGGTTTGTCACCCCGTAGGGGATTAACTAAGTGGAAGTTACTGTGCTACTGATACGGCTGCAATGCCAAAACTGTATAGCGCCATAATAGACCTCATGATAGGCTCAGGCTATCTTGTCAGATTTAAAATTGTTCCGAGCGAGGTTTATAAAAACAGTCGGATGTAAAGCTTTTGTCCTGTTGTTCTGTGATGAATTTTATCCTCGTGTTTCTTCTGGATATCGCTATATCAGTTGACTTTCTTTGATCATTAAAGCGATCCGAGAGGCTTTAACAGGCTGCACCTGTTCCTACTGCGCAGCAGAGCTAATGAGTTGTTCCCGCTCGTTCAGAGGAATTGAATAGACCGATCTTGCTCATTATAAGGCAACAAATGAAAAATCAATCTTATTCACTGGACAGGAACTTTTCAAGAGAATGTTAGTAGTCATTCGAAAGCTTAAATCTCTGGCTAGAGCCATACATGGCCGGCTTTTGAAAAGATCCTTTTATAACGCTGTAAAGTCTAAAATGAGATTATGTTTCACATCGGCTGTGCAATTCAACTGTTACTTTGCTGGAACCATGAGAAGCACATGAACTTGTGGAGAATTTGTTGTAATATCTGAGTCATATTTTATTCTGGAATTGCTTTCGAAGCGCAGAAAAAATTCCTAATCGAATGACAAAAATCGCATTTCTTCGAATAGCCAATCGATCGGTCGTGGCCGACTACCGCATCGAATCTGCAGCCATCAGGTCCCCGAATCGTGAGTTAGAGTGTAAACAAGGAGCTGAACGTGTAAAACTCGGTCTTATTTTCCCTGCTACACTGCAGAGAAACGCTTATTCAGGAAAATAAGCAGAGCATTGAAATATTTGAATTCTGCGCTATCGAATGATTACTAATAGTTTGAAGAACAAGCTCCGTCTTGCGAAAAAAAATGTGTGTGTGGAACACGTAGGTTTTTCTTCTGTAGCAGCGTCAAAAAAGCCGTTTCCAAAATTGGTTACATGGAGCTTCAGCCGGAGATTCAAGCTTTCGAATGATTATTAATACTCCTATGAAAAGTTCCTGTCCAGCGAATGAGATCGCTTTTTCATTTGTCGCCTTACAATGGACAAGTGTCGAACAGACTTTTGTGCCTGTTTGGCCTTCTATCCTTATGTTATTTGTACTTTATGAAGAGAGGATAAGGCATAAGTAGCTTATGGTAATATTGGCTTAATAGCTGAGCTTCCATTTGGAAATTTTGAACGTTGTGTCATTTGGGTGACCCAACTGTAGTAATGAGTACTGTATAGAGCACTTTGACATTGTCAAGCAATATGTAGGTTTCATGAGTATGTAAAATATCGGCTGTTGAGTATTTCATGGGTATGCAATTCCAAGGGCTTCAGAATTGTAGATAGGTACCAAATATATAGTTTTGATCATGAAGTAGGTATATTCCAACTGTTTTTCTTCCCCTTCAATCAATGACTTTTTGTACTCTGGAGATGAGTATCACCTACAGGTGCCATGATGGAGTTGTGAGAGTAGCCGCCATGACAACTAAAAAGTCTTCTTTTTTGGAGAGGGGGGGGGGGGGGGGGTTGATATATTGGCGGATATCTATAGGCGGCATAACGAAGGTGTGGTAGTGGCCGCTATGACACCCATAGTGGTCATAATCGGTTGGTCATAAACTGGGTATTAATTTCCAGCTGCTTTTCTTCTCTTCTAAAAGGTTTCGCTGAGTTTTAACACTCTGGTGGCAAGTGCTACCTGCTATAGATAGCATAATAAAGTTGCGAGATTAGCCGCTATGACAACTATAGGAGCATTATGGTGGATTCTGACACTCTGGCGATGAGTGCCACCTATAGGTGCCATAATGGAGTTGCGAGAGTAACCGCTATGACACCAATAGGAGTTGTTATAGTTGGTTCTGATACTCTGACGATAGGTGCTACCTCTTGATAGCACAATGGAGTTGCCCGAGCGATCGTTTCGACATCTATAAAAGTCATACTCATTCCGGTAGTAAAATTGATGTAAAAAGGGTTCTTTTGGTCATAATGGGGCAAATGAATACCCGACCTCATTCGCTGGACAGGAACTTTTGATAGGAGCGTTAGAAATCATTCGAAAGCTTGGAACTCTGGAAAGAGCTGTACATGGCCGATTTTTGAAAAGACTGTTTTATAACGCTCTAAAATTTAAGGTAAAATGGTTTCCACACGTGCATATTTCTCGCCGGACAAAGCTCTTTGTTCGGACTCTCAGTAATCATTCGAAAGTGTAATGTTTGCTGATTCCAGCGTTGTGCTTATATCCTGAAAAGATCGGTTCTTTGCAATGCATCAGGGACAATAAGACTGATTTATATGCGCAAGCAAGGTGGCCTTTGGCCAATTCACGGGCGCTGGATGAGGCGGACAATGTGGCTTGCGCAATAGTCGATAGATTTCCGAACCAGTCTTATGTTAGTGCTATCTTTATCATTCAATTAGAAGTTGTTTCTCCACTGTGAAAGACAAACTCCAGATAAATCGTATGACTCTGCCACAAATAGAGTTCAGATTACTTCTATTTGCCATGAATACGTATAAATTAAACATCATTATGATCAATTCGTTGGAATTCAGCAGGCCAATATGTCCTAATTGCTTCCAATAGTGACTCGAGGACATTCAGATACTACGAGATTTTTCTACACGTTCCTATACTCGAAATTCTATCGATCATCGCGTCAGCCGACCTTGATTATGAAGCTTGTCTTCCCTGCTGCGTTCCAGAGAAATGGTCTCTTCGGGATATACATAGCGTTGGAATCCGCAAACACTACGTTATCTAATGATTATTAATAGTACAAAGAAAGAGCTTTGTCTGGTTAGAAATGTGCATTTGTTAAACACAAGGGACTCCTTTCATAACAGCGTAAAAAAAGGCTTTTTTCAAAGCCGGTTACATATGACCGTAGCCAGAGTTTGAGCTTTTGAATGATTACTAATACTCCTACGAAAAGTTTCTGTCCAGCGAATGAGGTCGGATATATATTTGTGCCTTCATAACCGAAAAGAACTACAAAAAGGTTTCTCCCTCGCTTCTTATTAATCAGCATCTTACCGGGCACAATACGGTGGCGGGCGTGACCCATAAGAAGTGTCCCTTTGATGAATTCTATTTCTTGATGAGAGACTATTGTTTTGCAAAGATTCTGCGGTGTAGAAAATGTGGTCAGCTAGAAGACGTAGAAATGCCCCTTGCTTCCATACGTGCCATCGCATGCAGTGTGCAACGCATTGTCTTGGCAAGCAAGTCGTTGATTTTCAAGTGCCAATCACCAAGATGACTTTGAAGGCTGCTAGCTCATTGATCAGTGATACAGTGTGTAAGGAAGCAAGGTGATAAGCAAGGCACTGGTTTGATCCCTTTCTCCAGTACTCTCTTATAGTTCAATCAAGTGAACAACAAGAAACGCCTCACGTCAGCTACTCCAAGATTGCAAGGAGGAGATATGCAAGGTCTCGATCGACATCCTACGACTTCCATAGAGAAGATCAAGTCCTGAACACCAGCCAAAATAACACGGAATTTTCGATGGTCTCCGTAGAGAATGAATGCTAGGAGACGAATCGAGTGCAGGAAGTGCTGGGTAAAAAAAAAATCAAGCAGTAAATTGTTATGAGAGATTGCGTAAAATAAAATAGATGGCCTCGAGTATTATTTGAAGTGAGAGAACATCACAAGAAAAACTTCCTAATATCCTTTCACAGCATATGTAACTTCAGTGGATGCTGACAGCAATGTAGCTGCATAGTGGGCGAGTGTTTTTCCTTCACACTTACAAAAGATGTATGCACCAAACTCATTCGTGTGTTCACTAGAGCATGAGGCATGCATAGGATGAGAGGAGAGCAAAAATCTTTTCAAAACTTCGAAAAGTCCTCATTTACAAAGCATAAATTACTAAAAGATAGTTGGAGGACCAAAAGCAAAAAAAGCTGTGGGAATACAGTGTGACGTCCATAGGCCACAGTGAGCACAACAAAAGTGAGGCGTCGTTGCAAGTGTGCTAGCAGATTTCTGTCTTTCGCACTCAGGCACTTAAGCCGTCTGCCGAGGAAGAAGGTCGTGAGTAGCATAGTGGTGTTGTTGTCGTTCAATGCGGGGGAAGTTGCTGGTTCTAGTGCACCGTAACTAGCCACTCGGGTACTGCTTTCCTCCGCGGTTGTGGAAAATAATGGCAGACTTGTACGATCGACTCCATATCTCCAATTTAGAATCCTGTCGGCTGCTTATGATGAAAATTTGGGGACACTTCAGCGTGGACGACCACTTTAGGATTACAGCGAGAATCGATTCGACCAACCAACGTTCACCTAAGTTTATTAAGATTACCGAAAATGTTCACCCAGTAACTGAATCATTGAGGAATCGAAAATCATTGTGGATGCGAGGGGCGAGGAAACCACAAAATACAGGAAGTGCGGATGTGCACATTATGGAACGTCGGAAGTAAAGAAAAAAATTCAAAATTTGTCGTTAATTAGGTGAATCAATTGCGAGCTCCATCTTGATTTCCACTCGTCGTAGTCACAAATAGTCTCATGTCAGAGGAAGTGATTTGGTAACGTATCCTTTGACGAGAACGAACGACAAGTTGCAGCATTCAACCAGAACTGGAATATTATTGTATAGAGACGTAGGCTGGTTTAGTGAATCAGCATGTGTCGAAAACATCATAACGAAGCTCAGCTGTGCCATTTTATACGAAATTTGCATGTGGTTCATTATATTCGTTTTATTATGCCAAATAGTTACTGAAGTCATACTCGAGCCCAGAATAGAATGTTCGAATTCCAGCTTTTACAAAGCATGAAGATGTTTTTTTCTCATCGAAGTGTATATCGCTATTTCATCGCTTTCACTTCATAGAGATGTATTCACCTACAATTGTCGTCAGCGCTAAACGTGTCGCTCATTGGTTGAGTGTTCCTTATAATCGATGCGTTGATGTGCATAGTGGGATGGGGCTATGGAATAGGTATGTTAGGTGTACGACGACAGAAGAGAGGGGAGAGGACCGATTAGTCGCTCGGCTTGTGATGGAGGGAAGATTGCGGAAGGAAGGAAGCGATTGGCTAAGCGCGCTTTCTCATTGTCAAACTCTCTTGTGCTTGCCACATGGTTGCCACATTGTGCTCAAAAGTTAGTGCCATGTTCTTTCCGCTGAATTGAGGCAGCACATCCATCAGACTTACAGTATTGTAAGAGTGATAGACATATGTCCAGATATAATGAATATACCCCTGTTGTCTCGAAATACTGTAAAGGACTGAGAGCAAAGCATAATATCTCATCAAGTTGGTTAATTATTCAGTGCAAAATTCGTGATTGTCTCGAAACTAGTACGCGTAAATAATCTTGTGTTTATTTACGGTTCTATAAGTGGTAAGCTTGCCTAAATACTTTTCTGATCGCTTAAATTTTCCACTCCTAGGAAACTACAATGTATTTCAGATCATTCGCTAAAGCATACAGATTTGGAAAAATTTTCAAGTGACATGGTCTTCTAATGCGACATTATCATTGCATTGGGATCGCAATTGCAACACACGGGGTTTTTTTTGTTAAGAAGTTTTTTGTAAAATAGTTCTCATGATCAGGTAGATTACCAAGGGATGTGGATTTTGGTGTACCTGACATTTCATTAATGAATAGATCTATTACATGATTTATTAGAGGCAGATGCCGACAAGTTCCACATAAGGTGAATTTATGATATAATTCACGGACGAGCGGTGTTGCTTTGATTGTGTGGCCAAGATAATAGCGGTTTAGCTTGGTTAGGCATGACTGCGTTGAAGGCAATGAAGCCGAAGGCACAATGCATGGAGTGCACATCAAAGTGGCCGGGTTAGGCTGGTAAGTAATTGAGTGTAAATAGACGTGTTGCGTAAGGAAATTGGTGTCCACCTAGTGGTAATAGGTGCTGAAGCGTGGTACATCAATTGGATCTTGCCGTCACGGCGACGAGAAAGCTCCTCACACACATACACGGAATACGGTAGTTGAATATGGCCTCGGAAGGCCATTGCCAATAACACTGACATCCGGTTGATGTGTTGGTATTGGTTGCTTCCATGAGCTTTTTCCGGAGTCTTAAGAACCGGTGAAGTCGGCAATCTACCGTCTCTTTCGTCGTTATTAGCTCCTGCTTGGAAAACGTTCGAGATGTGACGATGCGATCTTGAGGGCGCAGGAATTGCTTTGAAGATTACTGTTCTAGAATTATTAGAAAATGAAGTTTAAAGTGATGTTGTTGATCGTTTGAGAAGGTAATTTCCTATTATGACGTATAATACCTTGATTGAAGCATTTGATAAGGAAAGTGGCTAACAGTCTGTTGTTGTTTCTTTTCAATTAAGGACCTCATTATATTTTAGAACCTCCAATAATAATTATTGTATGACCTTATCTGTAATTTCGCTGCTTTTGGGAAGAAAAAGCATTGGAGCACATTGAGAGAATAGGCAAGGTTATGTTAGTGTATATTATGCAAAGTAATATCTGAATCTAGTTCAGAGTTGCTAACGCTCTCATTTTTCTCGATAATTTTAATAGATGTACCAGAACTTAGCTTTTTGGCGGCGTTTTGAATTTTAGATGTCGTACCGCCAGCTAGGAGTTGTTGACAAGAAATTTATCTGATTGTATGAAGTTTTTAGGACTTGACCCACATTGGGTGCGACAGGCTGACATCGGCCTACCATGCCCTGATGTGGTACTGTTCTTCGAAGTTTCGCCACAAGTTGCACAACAGCGAGACGGATACGGTGACGAACGTCTTGAAGATGATCAGTTACAAGAAAAAGTACGCTGTGCCATGCAACAGTTGCAGAAGAATTATTGGCAGGTGCATAACAAATTTGCCTATGCTGTGACGAGTGAAGATAAAATAGTACATTTTCAGACCATAAATGCAGATGAAGATATGGAAGCAGTTGAAGCTGTAGTGCAAAAAATTTATTCGCAAATTGATCGCAATGGCACTCTCAAAAAAATTGATGCAATTTGAATCTCGAAAGACTGTACCTCACTGTACCTTGACTTAAATAACGAGTATTGTCCTCCTTACTGTTTTGCTTATTTAAGCTTACCCGAGGTTAGTGTTGTCATCTTTCTGAAGAGGTGGCTGACGTTTTGGCGAGTTTTCTTCAGAGCCTAGACTTACTACACTGCACCCTATCTATTTACTTGATTAACATTTCATAATCGCAGTGCAAATTTAATTCAAATGTCTGCCTAATAAGCAAAGTCCACAACCGCTTCAGAAGCCAAAGAAGAAAAGGAAATTGAAAAGTATGTTAGAGCAGAAGATTTGAAAGAAGTTCAAGAGTTTTGAAAAGTTAAATGGTAAACTTCGTTTGATGTATAAACCTTTGAATTTGTTTGAAATGGGTATTTGTGAAGTCGAGAAATAACAGCCGATTATTCAAATATGGTATGGTACAGCACATTCAGAATTGAAGACGAAATCGTCCTAACGTCAGCCATCATTCTTGAAAGAGAACATTTACTGACCTCGAATAAGCTTGGATAACGATCATTCATAAGATCTGATTTTCACTTCCTCAGTTATCACACATTCCTTTTTTGATATTATCCTAATTGCTCTATGGTTTACGTGTCAATAATTATCGTAATAAGAATACGAGTTCTATTCCATGCATGAGCTTTGGGCATATTGGCAAATAATCATCATCTTCGGGAGGACGTAGTCTTTGAGCGACCCTGAGGAGGCTCACTTCCGTTCTTCGTCCGAGGTGCATTGTCTCTCCGGAACCAATTAACGACAACAGGTGCCCCTCCCCAGATCGTGGCTCAATCACTTGCAGGTAGATTCGAATTGATGAATCTTGCCATATGTTGTAGTGGTTTCGTTACAAGGTCATTACTGTCACTATGCTAATTGTTGAAAGAAAAACAGACGACAACGATGAAGCAGATTGTGTATCTATGCTTGTTTTGTGATAGGATCTCGTAGTGTTGATTAAGAAATGCAAATAAATCATTTTTAATCGACATTGCAATGAGTCGTTACATATATAATGCATTTTTCCGTCGACTGCATATCACATCGTAACCTGAAATAGGACAGCAGCGAATCAATCTGGAAAACTACATTTCCGTTTTTCTCTTCTTATATCTCATTGGGAGTACAGAGCTGCTCTTCTATCTAAATTTTGAGCATAGTGGTAAGTGAGAGATCGGGACTGGTGTCATGCTTTTTTAGATGTCGGTCGAGATTGTTTGCTGTCCGAAACACCGATCGCATCGTGGACAACGAAATGGTCGTTCCTAAAACAATAAAAACGCAACAAATTCTTTTAAATATTTGAAAAAATGCTAATATTAATCTTACTTTGTTATGAATGTTGCGCACATGTCGTTGTAGATTCGAACTTATCGAGAAGGATCGTTCACAGTACTGACACTAAAGCTCTACGATTTATGATTGTCTGAGCACTGAAGAAAATTTAATAGGCCTTCGCGTCAAGATGAACGTATTAATTCTTATAGCAATGCTACGCAAATGATTCATTTCTAATGGTCTTGAAAGGAGACTAGCTCTTATATTATAATTATGTTGACAAACCTTATATGGCTGCTCTCCAGTATGCGTTCTCAGGTGACGAGTCAAGTTCGCCCGAACGAGGAAAAACCTTAAGGCCGTATTTGCCGGTAACCATCCTGGATATTTCACACTACTTTCAAAGAGTTTTATGAACTAACCTTTTGACAAAATTTGCAAGTGTAACGGTCCTTAGCTGTTTTCGAAATTTGTGATGAGACGGCGAAAGATGACGGTGTCGAATAGGGGAACGGCCGTTGTAATAAAGAAAGAAATGCCGAAGAGCTGAATACAGACATATTCGGCTACATTAAAGACGGTAGCATTTTTGGTGTTGATCAATTCTTGAGAAATACGCTACGATCGACTTCATCAAACTGCGCAAGAGGTAACACAATGACTATGTGGCCCTATACAGAAGCGCGTCGGAATCTATCAATGTGTTGGGTCGTATCCGCTATCCTCCTAGACAGTCTGTTCTTAATCTTCCAACCCCGAAGGACGGAAATTTTCATGAGCTGGAAGCGTGGGATCGAATCAACGTCGTGTATATTGCAGGAGACCTCTGACCACAACGCTATGCGCTCCCCATTTTTGCTATACGGTAGAAAAAAAGCAGGTATCACAGTGATGTGAAATGTAACGATGTTGGTTCACATATACCATAATAATTATAATATTCTCTCCTAACGAAAAATTCAAAATACACACAGAAATGCATTGTTGTTTAAATCATATTTTTCTGCAAACTGGCACTAGTTTTCATCAGAATACGCCAGCCTTACAAAACTGTTTTGTTTTATATGTTACGGAACAAACCTGAATGGATTCATCGTTGGAGTGAGGCATGGTTTAGTAGATTCAGTTCGCTTCGTGAATGACAATACTTCATTTTCGTCTTCGTTGCCAGAATCACTGCTTTCACTTTCAGATTTTCGTTCCTCTTTTTTTGTCGTCAAATCCAATGGACTTGCCTCAGCCTCTGAGCATGGACTTCCTTTCCGTTCAGAAGATGAGTGCTCACTTGTAGGACCACTGAAAACAAGCGAATAAACAGATCTGAAAAATCTTAGTTCATTTATTCTGTTGCCTGCTACAGTTATGGAAGATGAAGGTGACGATTTGCAAATGGAAGACAAAGATTTGGCAGTTCATGGAAAGACCTATAGTTTTTGCTACTGCTGATTATCAGATCACAGAAATGGTTTGGAGTTGAACTTACCTCGAATGCGGCGAACTTTCGACATCCGAGCTAGGGTTAAACATTTTATACGCATCCATTTGTCCACACATACCAATTGGAATAGAAGGCATCTCAAACGATAAATATCATATGGGAGGAATAAATTCAAATACTTTCCATTTAAAACTCACTTGAGTAGCGATATGCATTAAGTGAGGCCAATACGTGGAAGCCATCTGAGTAGAGATGCTTGGAATGGGCAAGTGGGGAATCAATGGTTTATAGAGAGCGGATGCCATTTCACACAACGGTCGATGCTTTACGAGAGCACTATGGGATGGCAAAGACTGTCGACACAATGGACATTGCCAACCATCCTAAATATCAGCAATGCTCTGCTAACTGGGCAGTGTCGCATCGAGGAATGAAATCAAATCTTACAAGATGAATTCGTCGATGTCTGCAGAGATTTGAAAATTGCGTATAGGCCTTATTACAGATGTGACAACGAAATGGCTTCGAACTGCAGTGGATGTGTGAATGTTGCTTGAGACCGCTGAAAAGAAATAAACAATCTAAGCATGTTTTGAGCACTGAAATAGTGTGAAGAAAAACTCGCAGAAAAGTTGTCGATGTATAGATAGACTCTTAGGGAAGATACGAGAAGAGGAAATGCGGAGATGATCATTAAGAGAGAGCGCTGAGTAAACACACATATACGAGGTAATGCACCAGAGCACCTGAGGACACTCCTCAGCCAGTATCGCTTTCATATTACCGTATTTTCTCGAGACAGCTGCTACTCTTCTCTGAATAAACAAGAAGATGCACTGTTAGCTGATCCCAGTTGACAGGTGGAAGACGACAATCCGTTCAAATGCTAAGGGAGTTTCTGGACTAGCCTCTTTAAAGAAACTATTTCATTTGATTGTGTGTTATATAGAAATTGGTGCATTTGATAAATCATTCCAGAAAATCAAACACACTTTGAACGAGAATTATCGTTGGGGCGAAATAAAGCCCACTGAAGCTCGATCCGGATCCACTGTTTAGAGCAACAATTTATTCAAATAATCTGCTCCAACATTTTTATATGTGAGCACAGCTTTTATTTAACTCACCAGTTATAGTCAGGATAACTTGTGTTATTCGAACAGATAATTACCTCGCACTGAGAAACTCTTCGGACACAGTTGACACTTGTGCGCTTGGCCCTCAGGAACTATCTGACCCGGCTCAAGTTCACCGTGCTCTCTGGGCTCTTGGCAGGTGACTGGAGGTTCAGCAGTGAGCCTAATTAAAAGAAATAGTCGTAGCTCGGATTAGAAACTTTCACAGTAGATAATATTCCTATGAAGATTAGTATAAACATGAGATACTTTTGAAAAATCTGTCCTGATCATAGTAATCAATGTTTTTACTACGCGGACCTTAAGAGGCTAAGATGACCTTCATTGTATTATACATTTAACTAAAACAATGTGTCAGCAGAAGTAATTTATCGTGAGAGAGGTTTAAGAATGTGCAAATATTTTTCAAGTTTCACAATTGATATGAAATATCGAACTTATAAATCACATTGTCAAAGAGATGTTTGAGGCCAATCCGAGGAGGGTGATAATAATGAAAACTGAGCCACTTGGTAGATGGCCGCTCATGGTGAAGCTACTCGAAGTCCATGAGCACTAGAATCTGAGTGGATGAACGGCTGATATGTAAGTATGACTATAAGATTTCGCTTTCCTTGTGTCGTAATTGAGGTTAGTAGAACACGTACGATGAAAACAACACGTATAGCTGTGTCTGTGAAATAACAATTTGCTGGCTTTGTGGATGCTCTAGCAAGGAGTGCTTTGCGAGAGTGTTAGAGAACTAGAGTGGTTATGAGAGAACAAACAATTGGAGACTGATCTAAGTGAAAGTTGTTTGAAGTTTTCTTCGACTGATTTCATTGCGTCAGGTTGTGCTTACCTAACTGAAAATCATCCAGGATTAAAAGGGTAACAGGCTGCACTAACCTTTTGATCTTTTTCGCTTCCTCCTCTTCATCTACTACTTCATCGTCATCCTCCTCGTTATTTTCCTCTTCGTCTTCCGTAATATGCTCTCTGTAGCGTTGCATCAAAAGACGTTCACCAGAAGCGATATCACGGGATGTTTGTAGATATGTCTGTGTACGAAGAAAACTATAATATTCAAATATCCAATGCGAAGTAGGTGACATAGGAAATAAAAGTGCCTTGTTGACACTTTCTCTTGCGACATCACGGTTCTGCGCAAATTCAGATCATCTGTTCAATTGATGCGTATTCAAAAAAAAATGGGTAATTGTGGTTAAATCAGTTCATCAACATACGTAACGCAAAATTTTTAGTACTGTGAAGTGACCTATTCCAAGAAGGCAGACCGAAACCAGGGCCTATCGACCGAAAAAATAAAATATTCAAGCGAAAATTTTGAATGAGTCAATGTGACGTAGATTTAGCTGTTGTGGTCATATTATATTGCAAATTATAAATATTTAAATTAGATTTTGTGATAAATCTGTCAACTTCGAAATAAAACTCTCAAATTCGATGTTGAATCTGATTTTAAATTCGATATTAATTTTTTGCGACTCGCTACACTCACTCGATTGTCGATTTGCCTGAGTGTTATATTGGCTTGGTTCCTATCGTCGGCTTCTTTAATGAGATTCAGAATAAGCAGTGCGTTCGGATCATTTGTAGCCTCCTACAAAGCGTATTCATAACATTCAAGGGTTTTGAAATCAAACAACTGAAAAAAATAACGGCTAATTTAATTCACCAACCTTATCGATTATTCCGATAAGTTTGCCAGATCGAATAATAGAAAGCGCGTTTAGGGAATTGCCGAACATCTCGTCCGTTTTCACCTCAACATTTTCGCAGAAATTCACCGTCAATGCTCATGACTACCGTATCGCTAAGGATGCCTAAAGCGATGAGATGATGCTTGAGGATGCACGAGGCTTACATCATTGCCACACCCCGACGCGTCACGCCAGCCAATCAGTGAGTTAGGGCGGTGCCAGAGAAGCACGAAGACCTGTTAGGGATGCGCCACATTGACGTGATACGGTAGCGCCGGCAATGATGTCCAAGTTATATGACTTTTTAGCTCGGACTTTCTTAGGCATTTGGTGGGAAATAAACGAGGAAAATATATGTGGTAGGGCACAGTGGCTCTAATTTTAAAATTCCTGCATATATGCAAATAATTCAATTAGTTGGAGATGAGTCACAACATCTTTGAGAAAAAATATTCATAATTTGTTCCCACTACCAAAGAATACGGCTAAAATTGAAGGAATTTGGGTAGAATATCATTTTGAGCTCTATGTTTTGCGGTTGAAAAAGAAAACCTAGGAGATTTTAGACTACGGGCTTTTCAAAGACTATATTAAGTGCAAACTATCTGCTCATAACAAAAATACGAACTCTTCAGTGCAATTATCTGCGGTGTCCAAAACGCGCTTATGCCAAAATTTCTAATTAGAGGATCACTATTTGTCAATAAACAGTCGGATACATTTCAAGGATTCTCAGCGCTGTAGATGCTTGCCTAATTAGTTGAAAACGAGTTGTATAGAAGCGCTCAATTAGAGCACAGGTGCGAATTTCATAACGGTTTGAGATAAAACTCCGCACAAATGTCAGGTGAACTCGAGACGGACAGTGAGGATCTCATACATGGAAACGACCGCGTTTGTCATGGAAATCAGAAAGAAAAGGGCCAACAGCACAATCGGTCTGGAAACCATGGGAAATTACTCACAGCATATATACTGGTAGAGTTTAATTTATGAGTTTGTACACGGAAAGTGCACAGATCCTATCTTATCGGCTACACTAAGAAATTCAAACATCACGAGAAGTTTCTTACGAAAGTTTTATGATTAAAATGCTCGATTTTACCATAAGTTTTCGAAAAAACACAAATTTCTGGAGATTTTTCTTCTCTAGCGATTTTTCTCGTGGATCTGTTCTATTTACGACTTTAATATTATCACAAAATAGGTGGAGAGATGAACGATGATGGACAGAACGAACGTTGAAATCTGTGGAAAGCTCCGTAATTGCATGATGAACTCAACTGAGGTCAAGACGTGATTTGGCAATAAGGATTAGAAGGCCAAATGAGGACAGGTGATAGTTGACAGCTCCTCCCCCCATCCTGCGACCACGCCCACATCTTCCGAAAGCGTCTTGTGGCAGACGGGACATATTTGTCGAACGGCAAGCGCGTCCGACAATGTGCAAATCAATTTTGCCACAACTTTCTAATGCGTTGATAGATGAATTCTACGGAAACTTTGAATTGCTTTCTCGCTATTGCCAAGAATGTGCTTGTTAGAGTTAAATATGTCCTCGAAGATTGGACAAAAGATTTGATTGTCAGCAAAACTTCAGTGGAGAAGTTTGGACAAAAGTTCTTCAGTTGTGAGCCAGTCTTTGTGATCCTTATAAGATTAAAATAAAATTTATAAAGGGACGAAAAGGCTAAAGATTTCGGCGTTGATCTATCCCTGAGGGATGCGCCGTGGATTCGTCTTCAATTTTCAACTTCGTTTGAGGTTATTGAAGGCACATATGTCCTTTACAGTGACTAGCAGAGGCCTTCCGCTAAACAAAGTCAGTGCTGTTCAGCCTCCCTAACGAGTCTGAAACCACTCTGGTATCAATTAACCTAGCCCGGAGAGATGAATGGCTTGGTGAGCCACAATTGCGACATTGAACCATCGCCCTGTGTGCGACTCACAGCACCTCTAGGTACCGCGCCACATACGCTCATCAAGGGTTATAAATAGTATCAATTTCAAAACTACATTCAAATGCAGTTTTGACGCCTTATTACAACAATAAATATTATCATTACACTAGTACAATGGTCCGTTCCGAAGACTAGACGAGCGGAAAAAAAATAATCCTTAACATTTCTAAAGTTTAGTGGAATGGCTCAGTAAGATATTTTGCGTTCCATATTTGCTATTGGAGATAGTGCTCAAGCATTCTCCTAACTTGGGTTCAGGAAGTCTAAATCTGGGAATGTATTTGATCGAGCAGAGTTATTCTCCCATTTCTAAAAAATTTATTAAATGATAAATAACTAGTTGACGTACACAAAGTATCTTCTTGATCTGTAAATACTTAGTACCACATGATTTTGTGAATTAACTCACCTGGTGAAGTTATTAGACCTGATTTTCGTAGAGATGAGTGCGATTCGTGTTTGTCGTGGTGATTACGGTTGAAGATGGGATCGCGTATGGTGGTTGAGAGCAGGATCGCCGGTTTCATCTCAGCACTCAAACATTCTAGCTCCATTCGGAGAAAAGCATCATGCACGTTACTCAGATATGGTATGAGCTGGAAACTCGATCAATAAAAGCAAAAAACACAAATGTGTATGAGTGTATGTGTGGTGTGTGTGCCTGTACTTCTATACCTTACTCTGAGTACTTCTATACGCGTATAGAATGTAAGCGGCCGAGGGAGATAACCAGAAATCATTGCTGCACTTAGGAATACCTTCCTCTCTATGGTGCATTAGTTTACAGCTTTCAATGTAACCTTTTTGCTGATACTATGGCATGATTGACCATTTTTTTACGGGTATATCTCAATTACTACTTTCTACCAAATCTTCACTTTTCTAGAAAGGGCTTTTACTAGTTTTCATGGCTGTCGCAAAAAAAATTTCCTGCACTTACTATGTGATGAGTAAACTACTGAAGCTAACTATCTTATCTGAAAACCTCGAAAGATTTGAATTCTATCAATAGAATTATTTCTATGATGATTATTATAAAATAATCCGGAGTTCTGCCGAGCCGTTTGAATCGTCTCTCATCATAATGTTACTTAAGTAGCTACAAAATTTGACTGGCCTTCAGTTTCAGTTATCCGTGGTTTTATAGTTTATTTGCCGATCAAGATGGCAAATGAGTTAGATGTGTTAACGAAATTGTTTTGATTTGAAAATTATTCACATGATCTGCCATTAAATTTTATTGCGCGGTTCTCAACAGTCCAGACAATCGAGTCGATTCCTTGCATCCATTCTTCACAAAAGTCTCCAAACACTTCGCGTGCTGTTTCGACTGTTGATTGAGGATTTCGCCTTCTTCATCATTGACGTAGAATGCTGGTCAAGCAAATCTCCTTGAAATTTCTGAGGGACCCGAGCTAAAGCGCTCGTTGATTGATTGCAATAGTAATTTCAAATATTTATTGGAATTTGACTGCACAAATCCTAGGCAAGTACAAGCAGACAATGGCTATGAAGATCTACTTTGTTCTCAACGCTGCATAGATCCCTTATATTTATTATTGCTCCTTTCTATAGATTCCCTTTTTTAAGTCAGATAATATAAAAGCTCAACAATTACTATGCACGATTAGTTCTCACAGTGAGATGTTTCACAATTGTTACACACATCATCAAACATAATCCATCATGAACGCTATTGTACAACAAGTCTTGAATCAATTCTTCCACAGTCTGATGATACTCTAGTGACATGTCAAATTTTGTCTGTTGAATCGTTAATCCATTTTCAGCATCTGCATCATCTAAATCACCAGTTTATTAGTACTCTATGGACAGAATATTTGGCCTGCTCTTGTATTTCCGAGGCCTCTAACACTCTTTATTTGATATAAAAGCATCAAAATTCAACTGAAGTATTCTTAGCTTTGATGTCATATATTGATATAATGTCAGCTTTGAAGAATTTTATAGAGGAAAGCATTTTCTTATTATTTCGCACTCTTGAAATACATGTTCTTTCTTCTTTCAAATAGTCGTAGAAGAAGTATTTTGTTAGGATTCTGTAGTTTTTTAGCTGGAGAACGAAACACATGACAACGTTCGATTTTCATTGATTTCACACAGTTGATGAGCACCATACGCAAGATGCTCAAAAGGCCGTGGAATTAGTCACTGCCATTGTTTATTTAGATATTTCGATGGAAAGAAAAGGAAAGGTATTAATTACAATTTCTCTTAAGCAAGGTGATACTTCAATGGCCATCGTATTTGGATTGTCATTAGCGATAGTTCGATAGAAGATTCTGACCCCTACCTAATTTACGCATCGTAACCTCAATTAGAGTGGCTAAAATTGCTGTGAGGATTTCAGCTATACGTTAAGCAATCTATCCAATAAAGCATAGACTTTATACGTGATATAACGATTTTCCGGCAGTAGGTAAAAGTTGATTCGGTTCGTCCGCTATGTTTGTGAGTTGTAAATGTGTGTATGTTCGTTCGTTGCCATGGTCATCAAGAATAGATGTGTGGTGTTAGCGAGTGTGTCTGACGTACGTCGGACTCCCGCAGTAACCTATCCAATCAACGGTACTCGAGAATTGATGAGTCAGGTTAACGCTAGGCATTGTGCGTTGCTGTGAGGCTTAGAGGGTGTTTGTCTGATGGGTGTGTGTCTGTCCGTGTGTGGATGTCTGTGTGTGTGTGATTGCTTTCACCATAGCCAGGTAATCTCGCATGTATTGGGTGCTCACATATTTATTTGATGAGATCAAGTCTCTTGATGCAATGAGCGCCCCTACAGTATCCAGAATCGCCACACCAATAACGCCTCCAACATCATCTCGTCTCATGACGACGACGATCATCATACGCAAATGAATTGTCCTTCATTCATTAGAGCACATTCGAGAGAGAATATAGGGGAGTTACGGTAGTAGTTTGCGACATCATATTAGCACGAAATTGGATGGTTTCTTAAAGAAATGTGTTTGTTGTCGAATCAATGAAAAAGAGAAACACTATCGTTAGAGAAATGAATATATATATATATATATATATATACATATATATATATATACATATATAAATATATATACACTATATACTACATATATATGTATATATATACATATATTTACGTATATATACACATAGATATACGTCTATGTATATGTTTATTTATTTACATCCAGAAAATACAAAAATACTTGCCCCAGTACTATTTTTTCAATGTTTAGCTATCCTAGAAATGTCCACTGAATGTAATCCCACAAAAACAATATTCAAAAAAAGCAAAAAAATTAAACTTAGAAAGAAATTGTTTAAACTTCTGCGGTCCTCTTAAATCTATAGTTGCATATAATTTTCCCAACGTATTCTTGAAAAGGTAATGTTATCCTCATAGCCGTGTTTGTGTAGCTACAGTTTATTTCTTTTTTTATTCTCTCTAACACTTCTCACCTCACTTCGAATTATTTTGAATGGACAATCAACTGAAATGAATTCAAGTTAAGAAGAGTGATTTTCTCATTACTCATTAAAATGCTATGGATTAATTGAAAAACGTTTTTCTACTCGGCTAAATGTTCTTTATTCGGGAACTAATCGTAGAACTGAATGTCTGATAAGTTTATTTTTTATTCGTGCTCATTCTCAAAATTCTCAAGCTACAATCGTATGAACTGTGATGGGGAAATTCCCAATTGTCAGCGTATAATAAATAGCTTAGAATCTAATCGTACCTTATTCACCCGAATCGATCCTGCATCATTACGGCTATAATAAAACAATAATAATAACAATAAGTGATTCAAATAGTGCATTGTGAACACTGATCAGAATATTTGATCACGATGCACTAAGTTTGCAGTTTAGCTCTTTGTTGTTTACATGAGAATTTGGATTCAAAGAAAGAGAGAAATAAGCAATTCATATTTCATGACGGTTCTGTGTTTATTGATGCTTAACAGACGTTAGAATATCTAAAGGGCATTGTAGTAAGCGAATGATAGTCGATAGAAATGTGAAGATGCGAACGAATGTATTGCGATTTTCCCTCACGATGACTACAAAAGATTATTTGCACCGCGATTAGTATGCTGATCATTGTTGCTATTATTTATAGAATGTGTTCGCCCATCAGGAAAAAATCCTCAACGAGAAATTTGAAGTGAAAGATTATGACAAATGACAACAAAAAAATTTGAAAGTATTTATTCAGGAGAAGACGAAACATGAAACTGAAGACTGTGGGACGAAAAAGAAACAGTGACTTCGTAACTAAAAGAAAAACGATATTTGCTTGGGTTGCATGTTGAGCGCATGTGGCGAGGTTTTTAGAGGTGCTCCGCGTAGCACACAAGGCCGATGGTTTGATCTTGCGCTCACCTCATCAAGCCATCCATCCCTCTTGGGCTGATACATTGGTACCCGATTGGTCTCAGACTTGTCTGAAAGAATAAGCAGCACTGGCTTGATACAGCGGGAGGCCATCGTGAGTCATTGTAAAGACCAGATATGCATTCTATAACTTCGAACGAAGTTAAGAGTTGAAAACGAATGCATGACGCATCCCTCAGGGATTGATTAACGTCGAGAATTTATCCTTTATCCTTAATGCTGTTTGCTGCTCTTACTGTCACTGCTTTTCTCCGCCATCTCTTCTTTATCTTCCTATCGATATCTTCTTGTATAGTACAATGTTCACTAGAAAATCAAAAATTCATAAAAATGGCTACAAAATGGCATTTTCACATGAATGAGTAATATAAAAACTCTTATAATACTGTCGTACATCTATGTACTATTAAATATCATGTTGTATAAGAGGTCATCTAAGAAGGAAAGTGCAGGGATCTTGAATAGCTTCACGTAAATGACTCTGTTTGTGTTCCCTCATTCGTGCTTCAGACAGAGCTTGTGGAAGAGGATTGTCAGTTGAAATCAAAAGACAAGATTTTATAAAAAATGTCTACGAATGCAAATCTATTCATTCAGGCTAATAAGTTGTTGACTCTTTCGAATTAGTAACTATAAATAAGGCCGTCAATTTTTTTTCTAATTAAGAGCAATCCTCCATGTTTCCAAGAAATCTTCTAAAGATCTAGGTAAAGCTTAGTGTTGAAAATAGAGCTACCGCCTTTGCAAGAATGTCTATGGTTAGATATATATAAAACTTGAGTTCGCTTCAATACGAAATACTGAGTGACTAATATTCTCCATTATGAAGTCATTGAGTGAAATTTATACTTTTACAACCAAAAACAAAGAAAAAACTTTTTCGATGGAGATATCTATCGCTCCAAATTATTGATTAGATTGAGGATTCGTCAGGATCGATTTGTTCGTACAAGCTGAAGGTCTCGTGAAGCGCGGCATCCGGAGGTGCTCTAAAGTACATATAAGATCATGAGTTCGATCATTCACTCTGATCAGTCAGTCCGCAGAATTGTGTAAAGTTGAAAATCCGTAGTAATCTGGGATACTTGTCTGGAAGAATGAGAACATTAACCCTATAGAGCGTTGTATAAATGAGATATGTATTCAGTCACCTCTACGATGATTGATGCAGTCGAATGTATGACTTATCTCTCAGCAGACTGATCAACTCTGAACGATTCATCCTCTATCTTATATCGAACGCGATCTGAACACACAGTCATTCGCAACATTACGAATATCACTTCATTGAGAAATTCTACTTTTTTTGGAATTCAACATAATTTTTTGTAGATTTTACCCGTGCAATTTCGTGTGCAGTTTTCGTCTGAATCTCATCAGAACCAAAGCTCTATCAACAAGCAATGGTGGCATCTGATACAAACAAACAAATATGATAAATGTCGTGTGTATTCAGACGTTTTCGATATTTTACTGACAGTGCAGCGCTTCCTTCGATTCTTATCGGGCGCTTGTTTCGCCGCTTACCTTGCCTTTCACGCATATTTGTTTACCAGCGTACTCAGAGTGCTTTATTGTAATAGTAATAACAATAATCGTTACTAGTACTACCACTAATGCTCTTATCAGCTTAAGTATAAATTACCTGTTTGCCATTGGATGATGGAATGTATGATGACGTCCGATTGTTTATCGATGTCATCCGACTCTTGGCGTTGTACTCACAATGCGACTGATTTCTCGTCGTTCGTATTCATTGCGTGAACGATATCGATTGAATCGCCTTAATAACATCTTCTGCTTCTATTCAATATTGATTGATATTGATCAGATATACAGATGGATACCAATGATATCGTACTGAAGCGAATTTCTCCTGGAGCGCGGTCAGCAACCGTGCTAGTCGGCGGTTTTATCGCCATGCTTAGTTTCGGTGTTATCTATACATTTGGTGAGTAATGATTTTTTTCGCTTCATGGTTCGATACGCGCTGACTTTTCTCATCAACATATTTTTCACTTCTATAACTTTCAATCATTGCCAAAGATTCTGAAGGTCCACTATTTTGAAATTGCCTTCTTCACGAATATCCATTATTACTTTTTCTCAATTAATTTTTTCAATTATGTAATCAACTCTAAAAGAAATCTCTATCTGCGCGCTCTCCGGACTCCTTGAAAAAGTCTGACCGAACCATCTATAATTCGAATCAAAGGCCACATAACATTTTTTGGAAATTTTCATGAATCAAGCTGGTAGAAATAAATTTCGAAGCATGTGTAATCAATAAAAAAGTTTTCTAATTTTGATATCATTTGTTCTCCTTGAAACATATCTAGACATCCATCCGATACACTTAATAAGTGGAATTGCGATAAAATCCACTTTTACTAAACATTAGCTTCTGAAACTTTTGGCAAATTTGGGTACAGATTTCGATATCCACGATGCGGTAATTACGGCTCTTAAGACCGTTCTTGAAGCTCTTAAAGCCCTCTTCAAGCTTTTTTTTACCATTTTGTGAACCAAAAAATAAGCTGAAGACTCTATAAATGGTTCACCGCATGTTTACTGATTATTGATTATTAAATAAATACTGATATCAAAGCAAACCACCCACGCTGTGATTGCTATTGCCGCCAAAGCTTTAAAACAGTGAAACATTGAAATTTCAAAGATTAAGTTCACAGTGTTTTATACAAAAATCTTTTTATTGAATAAAGTTTCCTATTTGACGATGGACTCCCACCTCCACTACCCAGTGTTGTTCTGGTCCTAAGGTCAAACCAAGTGTTTTCCAGGTAGTTTTGTGAAAATGTGGTAATGGCAACCGGTGTTAACTGTGATTTGAAACCGGTACCCACCAAAGTGTGATATTCGAACAGATCAACAAGTTTCACAGGTCGCGCTGGTTTCTGGTTCGATTTCACGCCCAATGCTAGCCAAGATTTCCTTTCTCCATGGTATCTAGATTGATATCAGACTTGTCCAGAAGGATAGAAATAGTACCGACTCCTCAAGTCATTGCTTAGGTCAAGCATGCACTTAAGAACTTCTGCGATACTTCGAAGGAAGTTAAATGCATGATGAGTTTCGGAAAGATTAGTCAACGTCGAACGCCTTATTCTTTTTCTTTCTAACGGTCGTTGTGATTGAGAATTTGAAGAATTCCCAAATGGGCATAGGGAGTCGATATTATGCACGATTTCCTTATCTCCCTCATGAATGCAAACGGCAAAATGTTGTAAATAGAGCTTGGTTATTTTTGTAAGACAAGAGCTGTAGATTTACTGTTTCGATTACGGTAGCGTAAACTACATAATTATAAAGATTTTTATGGAAGTGATACTTAACGTTATGATACTAAGAGATATTGGAAGAAATTAACACCATAGTACGTTCAGTACTTTCATATATTTAGTGTGTTGTTATGAAAACGATAAAATACTTATTCTTTTTCTTTGTATCAAAAAAAATATCCCATATTTTTTGCAACTATTATATTAATCACGAAAATGTTGGAATTTTGAGGAAATCTATTGCCTTATATGGTGTCGTATTTCCGATGGAAGAGCGATCCGCATATGACACTCGGACGTTTGATATGGTTACAGACTTTGTCAAGTAAGTATTTGATGATACATCAGCTGATTATTCTATTTCATGAAGGTGTCGCAAAAACTTTCATTCTAGATTTTGAAGTAAATCGGTAGCCATTCATAGAAGAAATTAACTTTGTTGTTCCTCTGAGTTAACTTGAACCACTGCACTACAACATAGCATAGGATTTGTAAATTGCTATATCAGACTGACCGCTTTACATATGAGGATTAAAGCAAATATATTCTCTGCACTTTTTTTGGCTCACTTTCCAGAGGTTTCGCCTCGAATCTTCTTTAATATTTCTTATAAATGCGCTATTACTCACAGGAGCTCTCTCAAACAAAGCACAACTCCAACCGATTTTGCTAATGTGTTTAACCTATTCGTTTGATTTTCTACTTATTCATGATTGCAAGATAAGTATTTTTTTTTTTGGCCACGCAGAATAGACGTTCGGGACCATTTGCGATGATTTTGTTCTTGGGTGCGAATAAACTCTTGGCTTAATCCAAATCTTTCATTCTTTCTGTTAAGCTAAACTAGCCCGCAGATGACGTAGCTATGAAAGCTGAATTTTTTTAAAAAAGATATTGAATCGTTTCTACCAAGTGCGTATCGACTTCTTTAGCAATCTATTAGACTGGAATGAGTATGGTAATGACTCAAATCTTCTTGGTTAATCAACATTGTATAGTTCTATTATCGGCCGTGTCCTTAAATTAGTTGAGACTTCCAGCAGTAACTGTCGTCGTTCATTTCCTCCTCCATATAGCATCAGGCTGTTTTTCAGAGACTCCGGTATGTAGTTAACAATAGCAGCGATATTCTTGGAAGCACAGAATTATACTATGGAAAACGACTTCCTCTCAACTTTGGTATTAACTTTCGGTAATGTTTTCTCTATTGATTAGACCAATAGTCCGAGGTTGATATTGAGAAATTATTTGGACATCGTTCTGATATCTTCGTCTTGTTTAACCAATAAATCGAGTCGACTGCGTGTTGTGGCCGTTACTTGTCCTTATAGTCAAAACTTTACGGTTCAGAACCGCTCGAATAAAGGAAGTTCCTCTACGATGGCCTTATATATTGGATGGGTTTCGATAGTCACCCGTCAACGAATCATTGCAATAAAGTTCTCTGTTATCCTCGTGGTAATAGCTTAATCATCAAAGGATATGTACTACAGAATTATTTGTTCTCATTGAAATATTGCGAGAAATCATCGAATTTTAGATGAATGAATCAAGTATCGTTCCTGATGATAACCATAAATAGTGCGAAGAAGTACGGGATTACTTCTTAGTCATACGCGGCTGTTTAATCGAGTTCCTTTCATAGGCACGTGTTCCATCAACGGTTGTAGACAGCATCGAGTCATCATCTACAAATAAATGCCCGCACGAGTGTAATAGTATAACTGGCTATACGGAGTGTATAAATGTTGACTTGGTTTTCTGAAGAAACATATTACATGAGCAAGCGTGAAAGTTTGCATTTTATACCATCCTCTCATATTTTACTGAGAATTTTGTAAAAGAATGACAAATATACTAATTGAATTGCTGTTACTTTTCTACTTGGACAGGAGGAGAACTGGGAATAGAAGGCTTTTCACTGGTCAGTTTGGGTTGATAACATTTCTACTGAGTAGCATTTCAGTGTTAGAGAACAAATCAAAGGTGGCCATACTAATTTTTGGGTCAAAATTTTGAGAAATTATCTGAGTAGAGCGCATGTGGCGCAGTGGTTAGAGGTGCTCTGCGTCGCACACGAGGTCAGTCGTTCGACCTCGCGCTCATGGCTCACCAAGCCATCCATCCCTGCGGGGTCGGTAAATTGGTACCAGACAAGTTTCAGACTTATCTGGGAGGATAAGCAGCACTGACTCGGTTCAGCGGGAGGCCACCGCGAGTCATTGTAAAGGCCAGATACGCATTCAATCACCTCAAACGAAGTTAAAAATTGAAGTCGAATGCATAGCGCATCCCTCAGGGATTGATCAGCGCCGAGAGCTTTATCCTTTAGCTTTATCTGAGTTCTCGAAAGTCAATTTCCACTAAGGGAATGATCAGGTAGAAACGTTAAAGTCTCTCCTCTTTCTTTTGTTTCCTGCCATTTACCAATTGTGAGAAGTGCTCCTAAACAAGAGATTAATGAAAACCATCTGATTGTTTCGAAATTTGTATTTGAAAAACTAAAAAATTGTTTTTAGGTGGCTTGCCGTTCGCCATGTTGATCGGTGGGATTCTAGAACGACGATTTGGCGGGCGACGAACTGCCCTGTTTGGATCGGCGATATATACGTAAGTTTCAGAGTTTTTGGAGAATTCTAGAAAGTGCAAGGTAGCTTCCTATATTATCGCTTAGGAGGTGGGAAAAGCCAATGATGGGAGTGCTTGCAATGCCTCTGTCTTTGATGGTAATTAGCCAGCTGTGTGTGATGTAAGCTAATCTATCGTTTACTGCTGCTGCTGATTACCTGTGCAGGAGGGACACTGATTGTTTTGGACAGCAGTTTGCTAATTCGGATTATCACAAGCATCTGGGCGGCGATTCATCACAGGAGGAAGCAAACTCCATAGTTCCTCCAACTGTCACGACAAACTGAGCTTTACAAAACAAAGCTATTTTGGTGCATTCAATGCAGCATTTAAATCCCACTTCCAACTAACTCACCCAAAGTATATAGCTGCTCGTAAAACTTATAAGTCCTGTGATAGCTTTTCTTCGATAAGAATAGTGCATCAGATTATTTTTCTCCATAATAACGAAGAAACCATTACCACTCGGCTTCCAGAAAATTTTAATGCAGTTCATGAAATTTTACAATTATGAAAATTTTTATAAATGTTTTGAAATAAAACTTATGTAAACGTACACTAATGTTTCAAAACTACTGTTGTATCGTTAACATGAGGCACGCTTTCAACAACAGTAAAAAGTAATTCTATACAAAAATATATCAGTGAAATAAGCAAAATGAAGGGTTGCTAACAGTATCGATTTGAGCGTTGAATGAAATTCTATGTTCAGTTTATTTCTATATTTGTTCTAGACGATGTTTATTAAGTTTTCTGCCCGTGAACCTAATTAAGTTTTCACTGCGTCATAAATATTGCAAACTTTCATTTTATTAATATATTTAGTCAAACAAGTTCATAAAGATATCATTCTTTCTTGAAACCCTGCATTGCTAAAAGGTTAAGCAATTAGTTTTAATGACGATTTCAGTTGAATTTTCCTAATTCCGATGGTTTATTTTTGTCATGCTTGCCATACTTCTTTGAAACGCATAATCTGATTAGATACTATCAAAGACAAAGATGAAAGATCTCTTGGCGTTGATCATTTTCTCGAAGGATGAGCCAAGCATTCGTCTTCATTTTTAGCCCTGCGATGATTCGCAGTGGCCTACTGATGTATCAAGTCAGTGCTGCTGCCCTACCAGATAAGTCTGGCCCTACTTTCATGACCAAGGGGGATAAAAGGCTTGGTGAACCATAAGCGCACGATCGAACCATCGACCACGTATGTGACGCAGAGCGCTTCTAACCATTGCGCTACACGCGCTCGTTCACTCGCATATATCTCCTTTTATTTGTAGTTGCCTAGTGATAAGGTGGTACGTTATTGACATGTTTTGAGATATAAAACAGGGGTCTTTATACATATAACAAGACAGAGCAAAAGTGTACTAACACCTACTCGGAGGCGAAAGATGACTCATTGAATAGTCGTCCTCTCTCTTTCATACCGTATTGACTCTACCTACGCCCATACATACATGCGACCGTATTCCTGCATATTCGTGCATGAGGATTGTGTCCACCACATGGGCTCGTCAAAAAGTTAGCAATTAAGTGATTGAAAACTATGTAGAAATCTCTTCGCCTCCAACAAGTGACATATTCACTAATGACAGAGCATTATGCGCTACCAATCAACAGACTATTATCTCGTCGAAAATAGTAAAATAATTACCATAAAAAGCTGTGACACAGTGGATCTAGTCCTTCGAAGAGATGTAAAGCTTGAAAAGGTCGCTTGAAGAGAGTTTAGTGGGGAAAATTCCAGTCTCCCGATGATCAGCAAGTCCATAGGCTGCGAAAACGATTAGCAATGTGGAAAGAAATTACAGGCTACAATTTTCAGTGCACGTCAGCTTTATTTTTGAAAGACGAATTTGATTCTAGATTGAAGACTGAAAAGTTAGCAAACATGTATTCAATAGCTGGAAAGTTGGAAAGACATATCAGTTTATATATTGTTCAGTTCACGAACCCACAACGCTTAAATAACAAATTGTTGCGTATGAACGACTTACGTCTATAATGATGACCATTTCAAGATACCAGTCATACCCGATGCTTATCTGCTGTTGGTAAAACTGTTACAACCAGAGTCTCTCTTTGCTCATAGTATGTCAATGTGCAGGTGCCATCAATGCTCTATTCATCACTATATTTGGGTATCAATCAGAGACACTGATCGTTGTTTGCTCTCGTCTGTCGCTACCGCTAAAAATCCCTACGCGGCGGCCCTTCCACACCCAAGATCTGTCAACCCAATCTTATGATGGGCAATGTTTGCCTTCACGAAGTGCGTCTCTAGTTTGAAGGGATTTTGAAGTGCAAAAGAAAATTATAAATGCAAAGATATGCTTCCTGGAATTCTGAAAAATTTGTTAGAGGGCATTTGCTGCACTTCAAATTTGAACCAGCAACACTTGCCAATTTGGTAAATTTCTTATTTCTAGACATTCCAATGCTCTCTCTGTGCTATCGATTTGCCTCAATGTTATACCAGTAGTGGTATGATGGAAATAAGAAGATCTTCTTGGCGCTAATCTCTTTCAACGAACTACACCTGGATATCTATGCGTTTTCTGACCACAATTCGGTGACATCTTGAGGATCGATGACAGAGAAAATGGAATTGTACCTTGAAGTTGGTGCTATACGAATCAAGGATTGAGGGCTAGTAAAGAAATTTATTGGTTCGGTTTATAGGTCGAAGACTAAAGGTTTATTAAGTAACAAACGGTCTCTAGTTCTTCATCAACTTGGAAATTATCAAAAATGGTGTACTTGGGTAGAGAGCAGTAACAGGTGTTTAATAAACTAATAATGTTCATGTTGTTGTCACAGAAGGCAACCTCCGTCACTAGCTGATTGCTCTAGATTGGATTACGGTGATTTGAGATTCACAGCCTAGCTTTTATGGACCCTTTCATTACGGCTGGTTGCACGATTCTGCCATAAAGAACGCATATAGACTCGTTTGCAGGTGGCTCTAACATATTCACTCATTTTGAAGCACTTGCACTGCTTTCTATAACAGGAATAGCGGCAAATTGTTTAGAAATCAGGGGTCTGTCTTCCCATGGAGGACGGCGTGAATTTTTCTAATTATTCCAAGAAAACCTACTCAATGTAAGCTATAAACGCACAATTTTTCACCCTCTCCTTCGCAGCTTAGTATTTATATTGGGCATCCCTTGAGCAAACTTTATGTAGAACTCTAGTCTGACACGACACTCGTATACGTACTAAAAGAACTTGTTTATATCGCTCGAAGATGTTTCACATTTATATCGTCATTTTTTTAGTCCTCCGAAAGTTTAAGTCATCAATATATAGCTTTATTGAAATTTTACATAATGATAAGGCTGTTTTTACGAGAGCAAATTCAAACTTTATTCACGTGGTGCGAAAGGCTATGCGCGAACACGATATTGAAACTGCAAGAATATGGCAAAAATACTTCTCGAAAGGTGTAAAATTTAGAGACTCTGTCACATTACTATAAGGGGTGATGATAATTAGAGCTTTTGGTACTTGGCGCTGAATCGAACCAACGACTACGTGTGAAGCAAAGGACACTAGTGTCTATTACGCTGTAGACGGATCAATCGTGTTTTTGAACTACTTTACAGTTATAAGAATCATGAAAGGTGGAAAACTAGATTCTTAGTGGAAATACCTGCTTTGATTAAAAGCGTTTGTTTTCAGGGCAGGTATAGCCATGACGTCCATCTCAATTCAGCACTCATTCACTGCGGTTCTAATTACAATGGGAATTATCGCAAGTATGGGCGGAAGCATAGCCTATAGTGCTATACTAACTACAGCTCAACGAGTAAGTAAAGTCCACCTGTAAGCATCCGTTTTAATGTATTTCAGATGTAGAGTCTAATCAATTGCACATTTTTATTGTGTTGAGTATAGTGAAGTTTTGTTTGTTCGTCACTATTAGAATATTGCAAGCAAGAGAATATTCTTTTCTTGATGATTGGCCATGATCAACACCTCGCCTGATATTGGTGGCGGGATCTTTTCAGGATTGTTTCTTCTTCGTCTACTGATCCAAATTACTCTTTTTTCATTTCTATTGCTTTTTTTGTAAGACTGTGTTTGTTAGCATATGGGGTATTTTCAGTGGTTTCCAGAGAACGTTGGCTTGGCCGGTGGTATGATAGTGGGAGGATATGGTTGTGGTGCATTCATTCTTTCACCTCTACAAACAGCGTTTATCAATCCACATAACTACAGAGTGAACAGCGCTGGTTTCTTTGTACAGGAAGACCTTCTGGAGAAGGTCAGTAACAAGTAATGCAGACGAGTTTATCAGATGTATTAGGTGGAAGGAGATAAGCTCAACCAAGAAAGGTCTTACATATTTTTTGATTAAGAAAAATCTAACTAAAGATGATGGAATATTCCAGTGATTCAAAACGACAGAAGTTGCGAGCAATCGCTTGCTTTCGTTAGATTATTTTTATTATTGCTAATTAATACTGATATAGTAATCAGGTGATAACAAGGCAAAGCGGATTCAATCATTAATTTTGTTTTTTATGACCGAGACGTTTTATTTTCGACATAAAATTACTTTGATTTATATACTGCTATCATTTCAATGTAGAAAACTCTCTCTTCTTCATCTTTATTTCAATAAATAATTCTAGAGGTATAACGCTCATGTTTACTTGGGCAGTGCTTCTGAATCAGCTCGGCGCAGAACTTACCAAAAGAAACCGGAAAATGACGTTCATAATTTTGCGTAGTAGACCAACATCGTCAAATTATTCTTTACATAGTGTCAAGGTCTCATTTCTTCACCACATCAACTCTATGTAAACATGAGCGAGTATTCGATGTTAATTGACGATACGAAAGACTTTTCGATTGTTTGGTTAACATGGAAAGAATTCTATACACTGGATGCGATCTATAGAAGTGTTGAGTACAATCGTTATGTTGACGAAGTGGTTCTCATCTAATGATGAGAACTCTAGAATCACAACCTGATTATGCTGGTGGGAATTCTTCTTAGCTGTAGGAATACTTAACAGAGTATTTATCTTATATCGTACATTTCGTGTAATAAAAATGGATTATGAGTAAAAGAACACAAAAATATTCATCGTTTTAGAAAATTTCATGTGTGAAAGAAACGCTGGAATTACCAGCCGGTTTTGTACAGAGATGGAAAATTCCTATATTTCATATTACGCTTTGAAGTTATCCGAAATCACTACCGATTATGTACAATAAAATGTCAGAATTTTGTTTTCCTTTAGAGAAATCGAACTTTCAATTCTAATTTTGTTCCACGGTAAAATTCTGATTATTTGGAGCACATGAAACTTCTTTTTCACATTTTCGTGGATTAAAGTCTATATCATGAGCAAAAGCGCAATTGAACAAGTCGAATTTTCTTATGAATGTGGGGTGCCAGCTTCCTTCGATTTTGAAAAATTTATTTAATTTTTGGTCCATTTGAAAACTTAAGTTTGAACAAATGTTAAGCTAGTATGACTTTTAGAAAAATTTTACGCAATTTTTATATCGTAACATGAAAATTCAGGAGATTTATTGTTTGAGCAAGTTCAATCCACATTCGAATAATGGAAATATTTTCTGTCTTCAACGACTTTTTCCTTTTTTCGACTTTATTTATTTATTCACCTCGAAAAAGATGATGTCGAGTGACGATGGACAGCGGAATTACGGCTGACTTCCAACAAGGTCAATCATAACCAAAAAGTTGATTTATTTCACTATATGGCCTCAGTAATATTCTTCATAGTCTTTTGTATTCATACTAGTCCAAAAATGGAAAAACGTCAAACTGGAAAAGAGCCATAATGACCCGCGACTGACTACGACGGACACTTTTCTATTATCTCAAAGCCACAATAGACCAGAAAGCCAAAGAAACAATCAAGTTTAGGGTTTCTCAAAACACGTAAGTAGGCATGTAGATCTCAGTAAAGTGTTATGATCGTTTCTGTCTATATATTACTTCTGAATATGGTAGATTTGATTTGAACTTTTGAATGTCGGGATTTAAATTTATTTGAAATGTTAGTTCAGGTCCCGCAAGTATTTATCGTGATGGCAGTGCTATTCGTATTGCTACAGTTGGTCGGACTACTTTTTGTAGGAGAACCGATAGAGGTTCGCTTATAAGCGACTACCATTATCACAATGAAATGAGAAAGACAATATCGGATATTCAGCAACCCACTGTGGGAAATGACATACTAAGCATGGAGAACACGAAAAAGTCCACCGTCACTGAACTGAAGTCAACCATGTTTTGGATTCTATTCATCTCCTTAACTTGTAATAGTTTATGGGTTCAGCTAGTTAGTGGTTTGTATAAGGTAAGAAGTCAAGTTCAATTATCATATCGTTTTCGTTGTTACTATCCATAAAGCACACGTGTGGTGTATTTGTAGACGCGACCTACAACACAGATCAAGTTGGTCGCTAGTTCGATCCTAAGCCTCGCGCTCACTAATCTTTCAAGTCCTGCGGAATATTTGAAACACAATAGAGTTTTTTTAAAAGAATGAAAAACACTGACATAACATATCGGCATGCCATCAAAAGCCACTGTTTAGATCGAGCATACTTCTACGATGCTTCATGAAATCGAAAGCATGATGCGTTCTTCGCATATTTGTTAACGTCGAACGAATTGTGCTTCAAAATTTTTCTGCGTAATAGTTACTCTCGTTCGAATGCACAATCGCGTTCCATTTCCAGAGAATTGCTTGTAAATTAAAGATTTGATTTTTTTGATACGTCACGGTAGAATTCGCCACCGAATCGTCGAAGTGAAGGCTTTGGAAATCTGGTTGACTTAAAACGATAATCCAGCTATCAACCTCAAATGCACGAGATCTTCTTGTAGTGCTAGAAACGCTCCGTTTTTTATACGACATTCTGCGACGATGAAAATAACTGTACAGTCCAATTTGTGCTTTCGTAAATGATGAGTAACTGCGCACTAGTAGGCCTTTTCTGTGGAAGCAATGTAAGATATAACTTGTGAATCTTTTGCATTAGCGTGCGATAACCGCTCAGAATTATTCAAAGCAGAAATCTCATACAACATTCCAGGCCTATGGACAACAATACATCCACAATGATTTGTTCCTTTCTTTTGTCGGCTCATTGGCTTCCGTATTCAACGCGTGCAGTCGAGTTATATGGGGAGCTATCGCTGATAAAGTATGTTATCAAGGCGAATGTTTATATCAGAGTTATAGTGAGCGAAATTGGGGAAGGTGATGAAAAGACGAAAGAGACTTTTCTTTGTAAGCGGGTCCCTTTATTTATCATAAAGTTTTACGCACTTCTTAATTAAGCATTCCGAACATTTAAATTAGCAAACACTGACTTTATGTATCAGTTTAGGAAAATATCGAAAATATCACTGAAATAGTAAGGGTTGCAGATCCATTAGCATAACTAAAACGAAATCAGAATAACATGTAACGGCTCTATACAATCAGTGCTACGTCTCTTAACGACCTTTTTTTTTTCTTTATTTTTTCCACTCTTTCACTCATATCTGTAATTGTTTCATTGCAGACATCCTACCAATTCTCTATGACTATAGTCTGTACAATGGGTGCATCGCTCGTGTGGCTCTTGCCGGCTATTCGTCAGACCAATAGTCAAGTAGCCTTTCTAATTACGGTGAGTTTGGCTTTACAAAAATGATTTCCAGTGGCTTAGAAACCCTAAACAGCATTACAAATGGCAAACATACAAATAAATATTCGATAAGAAGAAAAACGCTTGAGTGTTAAAAGGCAAGATTTCCAATGAAGCGAAGCCATGCTAAGTCCAAATTAACGACCAGAAAACTAAGCAGACAATGTTCTTAGGAAGCAGATCTGAAACTGTGACGAGATCAACGAGAGCTGTGGCAGCTAGCATTCATAGTTTTATGGATAGTAAGTTGCATAGATGCTGTAATGTCGCGTAATAACTGTCATGACATAATATATAACATAGTCACCTGTGTTATAGGTGCAGATTTCAGATTTGTGCCATGTTCACCTGCATTGGTGGAACATTCTCGCTATTTCCCTATATCACGAATAGATATTTTGGTAGCACCAACTTTGGTGTCATTTACGGCTGCGTACAATGTTCCTTGGTAAGAATAGATTTTTTTTTGCTAATTAAAATTGCAAAGAAATTTGACAGGATAGATGATGATGAAGCAATAATACACCCTGAAGCACCAGTAAACTTGAAACCAGCAGCAGGTGTTCCAGACTATGAAGACTCTCCAAACTACCAACAATAGGCTCTATCTGACTGCTGAATTTCTAATTGGGTAAGCTTCGCAGAGGTCGTGAAAATAATTGTGCCACAACCTTTATCACTTTTGCTACTCTCCATGAATCGAAGGGTAGACAGATTTCACCACGACTGGGTCTCCTTCACGATAGCAACAATTCGAAGCGTTTTTATCACTTTCACTCTCAGCTGTTCATGGATGAGGAATCTTAGTGACAGGACTAATATTCCCCCGTTTTGACGTGAGGCATGCAACTGTGCATTGATGTTGAACGTAGAGTCTTCTTCATCACATTTCCGATAATCTTGTATACTCATGAGTGGGCATCAACAAATCTTTATTAGTCCGTGTTACTGGTACAATTGGGCTCTGTAGACGAAATGCACTAATTGCATTAGTGCTTTCAGATGAGGGTCATCTGTTTTTACCGTTTTGGCATGAAGATAATAAAGGATGTGTCGTCGGGCTAAGCACATGAGGCTCGTCGCCCCTAAGCCTAACTTATCAAACTTTCTCGAAGTGTACACGCTAGACTGATCTGTTGAAGAAGTCACACCGCCAACTTCATGCATCACAGTCACTCCACTTCAAGCGTTGATATCGTCTCTGTGGAAGATAAAATTCACATAAAGACGTGTTTATACGGAAGAGTTTCGATCCGTGATTCTCTTTGCTTCAGCGCACATGAGGTTTTTGATACAAGTTTATTTTGCACATAGTAGTACAATAGAGATCGTATAGTGTGTGACACACCTCGTCCATGTAAGACTCAGTGCAGCTGATCTACATATATAGTGTACACCATAACAACAAAACAGTCAGGCTCTGAGGAAGGCAAGACTGCGAGAACGTGAGCCACGGATACGATTTCTATTGTACTACTTTGTACCAAATAAACTTTTTCAAAAACCTCGTCTGTGCTGAAACAAAGAAAGTCACGGAATATTTCATTCAATGCCGAAGTTAGTCAACAGTTGGTCCTGGGAAGAGTCGATCACATAATTTTTACGTGACCAGTCTTCACCATACATTGTACGGATCCCAACACTTCTTGTATTCGATTTGTCTCCTAGCATTCATCCTCGACAAAAGCCTTCGAATATTTCACGTCCATCATTAGCTGATGCTTAATTAGGGATGCATTCTGAGTTCTGTAGAATGCTGATAGAATCGATTCTCCTTGCTATTCTGCATAACACATAGCTAAAGCGCTCCCCTGTTCATTTGAAAAGCTAGAGTCATTTCTTAACAGCAAAGAATTGGAGTACACCGAATACTTACCTATGCGAGTAGTCAGATCGAGATCCACATATGTGGAAGATGGGATTATATGCTTGGTTCCACTGTGAATGCAATTTGAACATGAAAATGAAAGTTATATAAACAGTGTGTGATGCAATAAAGTTTCCAAACGAGATAAATAATCTTAATACTTCGTTTACAATTTCTAGCCGGTGGCCGGCATAATGGCGGCTCTACTTTCGCAATTCGCACTGCCAGTGTTCGGATACGAAATGGTCTTCATGATCATGGGTTGTTTTATGACGTGTTCACTTCTATTAACTTTTCTTCTTCATTGTACCGTAACTCTTCCACCAAAATCGGTTTCCAGTTCCTCGTTTATCGAGCAGTTCTGACATGTACTGCTTATCTCGTTTGCCATAGCTTGCCGTTAAGACAGATTGTTGATCAAATTTATTCGTAAGTTTACTCATATGCTCTTAATATTGAGCAGTCTCTCAGCATTTTCAGATGTCGTTGACATTACTTCGTGCAGAGATATATTTTTTACCTGCAAATTTAGGGACGATTGAGCTTGCTTTCAGCAATAAAAGTGCATAAACTTACTTTGGCAATGAATTCCGCGCATAAGCTGAGATTAGCAGGTTCATTTCGTTCACCTCTAACTGGACCCAACACTGGAGAATCCGTTTCCAACATTAATTGATCTATAGGAACGACGTCGACCAGAAAACGTTTCTGAATGTAAGTAGGAACTTATGTTATCACAATACGGCCGTACATACATTCTTTCGAATTCGAATAACTTCGAAGAACTTTGAAGTTCTGTGAAGAAAACACCTGTTCAAACACTATCTGATGTGTTTTAGAAAATTTTATATAAATACTGCAGAATTATGTAGGCAAAATTTCCACATTTTATACGTACATGGTCACCAGTAGTAAACGATGGGGGGATGGAGAAGAAGAATCCAGCTTGTAAACCGCATAGAGCTTCCTCCAGTGAACCATTGAAGGCGTGGAGTACTACACGGCTGGCGTTATTCCGCTTCAGGAATTCAATGGTATCCATTGAAGCAGCGCGAGAATGAACGGTCCTGAAGCGAGGTTAGAATTTATCAAGATCACGAAGCTTCAAACAAGTGTACAAAGGAAAAGAATTTCCACACAATTAGAAACGAATGACTGAGCATCGTAATCCAGATCTCATTATCTTTGAAATCTGGGTTCTAATCGTGTCAGTTTTCCAATAATAGAAAGCGTAGAATTCGAGGGACCTCTAAAAATCATTCGACTAATCATTCGTTTCGCCACTAAAGATAGAGCGTCGATGACAAAGGGAACAGAAGTAAAACAGTCTATGAACATCAGAAGCGTACATCAGGAACACTGTGTCTTGTTAGCGATATTTCGATAAAGTTGAAATACCTATGTGTGAAGGCTAGGGACCAATTTATTTTCTGCTACCTGAAAGATCAAAGAACTCTTGGCGTTGTCCGATAATCCCTAAGGGATGCACAATGCGTCTTCATCAAGCATCGTTTTAGGTGACTGGTTGCATCACTGGCCTTTACAATAACA
>JAHQIW010000620.1:0-75784 GCA_019055375.1 Parelaphostrongylus tenuis | reverse complement strand
CATGTTAGAAAGAAACCTCTCATCGATGTGTCGGTTCAGAGCATCATCTCTATCGATTTCTGTCATGCTTGTTGCACTACATTTAGGTAAATAGATGTTAAGAGAATAATTACTTTACAATGAACATTCTCACACAAAGGTACAACATACAGCAATTGGAGAATATGACGGAGGAAGGCAAAACTCCGAAGCCATATTTCTTTAAAAATGTAAATTGGTGCAGCTAGAACGATTGAAAAAATTTACCTATAGCTAACCAGAACATATAGCTTCTCATCTGCTCTAACATATTTGCGAAGGAGCTAGTTTTCTAGTAAAATGCTACATTTGGGTCATTGTTTGAGGAGCTGTGAACATTTCATAATTTTGAAATATATCATGCTGGATTGCTTAAATGTATACGAACACTTTAGACATCTTGGCAGCATATTTTAGGCTTCTGACAAGGCGTATGTGGCACTTATATAGTTCTAGACACGTGTTTCAGCCTTTAAGCCTCATAAGTAGCACGGTGTCTTTCATTCGAGCCAGTCCCATGTTGGGTGATGTACCACTACATATGAAGGAATTGACGACGAAGATGTTGCAATGTACGTGTGTCAAGATGAGTAACAATTGATTGCTCATACCTCGTAAATTTGTCATTACTTTCATATTCGTGTGTTTTTTGGAACCTCGTTGGAACAATTCATTCTGATAACATATTTCGAGAAAGGCACCGTGCTACTGATGAGGCCCGAACGCAGAAAACACGTATCTATCAGCACTTTATGAGTGCCCTAACAATGCTCGGGAATGGCTTAAAATATGTTATCAGATCATACTGTTTTAAGCGAGATCTCAAAGATATAGTCGAATATAGAGGTGTTGTCAAATTTACGAGCCACGATCAATTCACTCTTGATCATTGCATTAAATTTGAAAGGTTCTGATTTTAATACTAAGTTGTTGTGTAGAAAGCATTCCATAGTACAATCTACTAAGAGAATGTTCTACAATCGCAGCTCTTGTTTTCCTGTTTCACGGCAATTTTCTAGTATTATATGAAATTTTGATTATCAGGGAGCTTTATTGTTAGATAAATAAGATTATCATCGGAAGAACTTTAGTGAACGTATTTCCAGGGGGAATAAAGTAGATCTATTCGGAAAATTTTTGATTTTGAATACAATTTTTGTCCTTAGTGTTTTTCAAAGCACATAATTTTGCTGAACAAGAACGTTTCATGAAACTATTAGTCATCCTTCGAAGACTCAAATCTCTGACTAACTCCCCAAATTACTGGTTTTTAAATAGTGTTTTTACAGCAATTCTCAATACCGACTACCCATTAACCTTGACATGCTTCAGTAAATCCTAATATTCCTCTTGAGTCAGAGGTGTTACATTAATCTTCATTCAAACTCTGACGTTTCGGTAGTTCGCTTTCTTCAAAGTCTGAAAAGGTTAAGATGTCAACAATTCAGTTATTCAGACATCTCCATTACACACCTAGAAAATATCGGCGGACCTAGATTATAATCGCATTAAGCACAAAATTAACTTCAACATTGTTGCCGCTTTTTATTTGTGTTCCACTGGATAATTCAAGTGCAGATCACCAGAAGGAGATCACATAAGCTCACAATGCACCCTACCCATCAAAACAACGGTCTTATATACTGGCTCATATCACGAGTGATTACGAGGCATTCCTTCCTGTGGTCTGTAGTTGGACTAATCGTGTTAATACAGAACGCTTCTGAAATTTTTCGCGCTGATGTTTAATGTTACTGCGCAAGGATGATGATCCTAATTCAAAATCTACTCCGCCGGCCTCTGTGCTTTATGTGTGCCTAGCGGAGTGTTCCGCCTAGTATGACGCCTGTCAGCTGAGTGTTTTTCTTTCAGGATATAGAGCGGCCTACCTCTCTCGCCAATATATTCGTCGCCACACGCTTTGAGAGATTGTGTAGACAGTACTTACGCTCATGCAATCACCGTCTCTGCCGTTAGGGCATATTTAATCTTTCGTTATGCAGAGACTATCATATAAGTGGTTGCTATCTAGTTGGCGTCTTAGAGCATTCGGTGGTACTTCAATAATGGCCACCGATTGCTCTAAACCCGCTCTTCTCAAACATCGTTTTATAGCTGTACTAATCTCATTTGAAAAGAACGGGAGGATTAATTTTTTTCATTCGAGTTTACGTTTGGAGGCGCAATATTTCCTCTAAACCTAAGCTGAGGGGTTAAGATTTCGTATCTATTAGAAGTGGCTATTTCCCGAGCCAGTTGCACGGATTCTACTCTCTGTTCCTCCTCGGTACATACATTGGCTGCTGTTTGAAACATGCTCTTTACCAACGCCTTTTTCGTATGTGAGGGATGAGAAGAGAGACAGTGAACCAGGATATTCTTACTACTTGGCTTTTGATACCACTTTGGTATGTAGCCCCTCTCGGTTAAGTTAATTCGCACGTTCAAGAAAGATAGCCAATCATCTTTTGGTTTCTCACGGGTGAATTTTATATACTCTGACTGTTCATTCAACAATCTAAAGCAATTATCTAGCTCCTCTTGAGTGGAACAGATAACCAAACAATCATCTATGTACCTACAATAGAGTAATGGCCGGAGATCCATCGCTGGTGCTTTCACTTTCGACATGAAACCAAATCGCCAGGCTAGATGCCAGTCGCTACCCCATTGCCAGCCCTCTCATTTGAGCATAATATTCCCCGGACCATCCGAAGATTAAGCAGTACAGGGATTCTTTTAATATGACCATGAATTGCTCAATCGACAAGCCATACATGCTTACAGTTCCCTGGTGTTGTATCAGAAGCTCATGTGTGGCTTGTAATGCGGAGTCATTCGACACGTTGGCATATAGAGCAATGACGTCGAATGGCTCCATTACGTACGCGTTGTTTGGGTTCGCGTTACGTAGACGATCCAGAAGCATCTGAGTGTTCGTCAGATGGGCTGAAATGTCGCCTAGCAACTGGGATGTTATTAAAGTTAAGAACCATGCTATCCTATCCGTGGGTCCGCCTACACAGGTGATAATGCTTCTAACTTCGAATACAAATGGATCGATAGACATTAGATCATCAGTGGATATTAACTTATGTGTTTTTATAAGTAAGTATAAGACATGACAAGTTGATGACTGGATTTTCAATTGAGAAATAATAAATGGTCTTAAACTTGCCGCTTTTGCCGTATGGACCCACTCATTCTTTAATTTGTTGTTTTGCCTTTTGGATTCCTTCACGGAAGATGATCGGTTAAGCGAAGCATCTTCAAGATGCTTATTTGTTATTGCGATATCTAACTGTCGATGAATCCCAACAAATTCTCCACCCTTATCGCTAACTGATAGTCTTATCTTTTCTTCTCTTATCAACTCTCGAACCTCTTTCATGCCACGTTTTTCTCGTTCGGTGACGTTAAATTAAAATCTTTATGTGCGCTAGTGAGTTAGGTATCTAAAAGTCTCGTCCGCAAATTTCCGAAAGTTCCTATCATCGTCCTGGTGGGGATCTTGTTGTCTATAGAACTAGGTGCAGAGGAAATGGTGGTATTGGTGCAACCACTGCTTGCTGTTCATTCCTATAAGTCTCTTCAGCTCTGTCACCTTTTTGCGGAGTTGATTTTGCAGTTCATGTAAGCCACATGCAACCTTACGCAAGGACGACATTGAAAAGGGTTGAGATGGTGAAAAGCTTGGGCATAATTCTAATAGCAAGCGCTCACCATCATTAAAAGTTATGCCTTCTAGCACAGTGACCCTTGAAATTACCGAGTGTGAATTTGTGAGAGTGAATATGTTGAAGTTGTTTCGAAATCTAACCTTGAATCAGTACGATATGTCACGTCTTTTTCTTTTTGAGATATTGTTTTTCTTAGAGAGTAAGCAAGAAGTTGGTGTAATTTAATATCATTAGACAGGGTTTTTTGAGGGAGCCTGTTTTGCTGGATAGAAATTTTCCCACCAGGCTGAGGGTAACGAGATTCACGCGCGAACCTGTGTGACGCATGTGAAGCAGAAATCTATTTCTGGTACTGTAGTGCTGTAAGAAAACCAGTCTAAATAACAAGTCCGAGTTCAGTGTTATAAGAGTCAACCTCTGAAATCAGCAATATATTTTCCGATAATAGAAAATGCTAACAATTTATTTACAGCACTGACGTCTGAGATGATTTCATTTGCTTTATTTGCCATCTACATTGTTGCGCACCTTTTCATTTTCGATCGCTTACGGTTTGTGCAATTTTCACGTTTCTAAAGACTGTGAATTGTTAACATGAAATCATTTAAATCGATCGCGTAAAACTTATGCTGAAAGATTGATTTTATTATTTCGTAGCTTTTTTGTGACTTTTAGATTCTCCTATACTGTGGCCATTCCAGTAACAGTATCGGATCGATTTGCATATCATTGTCTGTTGGGACCTCTTGTCTCTTAGGAGCATGAAAAATTGAATTATGCAAGCCTTGGATTATAGATGACTCGCAAAAAACTCTTTATTCACATCAAAATTCAAGCATTGTTGTAGCAAAGCGATCTGAAGATGCAACGTATGTCGTGTTCACCACCACACGCACCGCATGGTATACCTATCCGTAGATGTCAGTGCGAACATCGATATGCCTGAGTAGGTAATAAAGAAGACAATCTGTAGCAGAAAAAAATTAGCATGATTTTATTTGATGACCTACGAGCTCCTACATTTGAAAGTAAATTTCATTGTGGGATCGTCAGGATTCTCATCACCATCGCATACGGCATATGCACATCTGAGAGTGCTCGTTAGCCCATTAGCAGCCTGAAATTGTTCTTTTTGCTCGCCACACAATAAATCCTTTGCATTCTGTCAAAAAAAAAACACTCAATTAGATTCGATTAGACTGCTCATCAATCGATTTCGCGCTTCCAGGTAACCTGCTGAAATTGAATGAACAGCCTCGTTTCATCAATATCTCAAAGTTTGCGTTCAGTCGTAGGCGAATACGATACACTTAGAAAAGTGTGGTGGTACTCATGCACAGGAATCCAAGAATAATATCATTACACCCAACCTCAAGGATTGGAATCAATGATTCCTTGTAATCAGATGATTTCAGGCTGCTGATGTCATTGCACGAACAAACTGTGTTGAACGAATTTTGTTAGACCTGAAAGTGTAATATTGGCAAGTCTATAGCTTTGAGCATTGGTTTTCTTCACGTGATTGTAATCTGAGTTCCATGCCTCCAGATTGGATAGTAACGTGCTTAGGTAAAAGTAATAAATGCTTTTTTATAGCGGTGTTTAACATCTTCGTATTATTATCTGAATATAGGCAAACGAAATTTCAACAGCTGAAATAATACTTCGGTCTAACCTCTTTGTGTTGATGAGCGCTCTGCTGTTGAGAACATATTTGAACAAAAGAATACTAGTGAAGCACAGAAGAGTAGCGTTCACGAACTTTCTCTTTAGGGCTTGATTAGACTAAATAATATTCAGATCTGAGCATTCGCGTTATTTTCTCTTCATAAAAGCAGAGACTAATCACAACAAACTAATGCAAGGCTCTGGTTCAATTCACCACTCCGTAGTTGAAATATGCTCTACCGGTACGCGGGCTGTATGGACCTCTTTTCAAGGTATAATGTTACTGCCCAGAAAGCCGAAAGTAAGCTCAGGCAGACTTTCTGATTTACAATTACTTTGGGCAATCTCGAAGGCCTCAGCCTCTAAGTCAGAACTGTATGCCTGTAAAATCAGCACCTAAATCAATTTTTTTAATGAATAGAAGCATAGATGTCAATGAAAATTATTCACGTTATGAGAATTTGTCGTCACCACAAAGTGAATATTAGCCGCCTGCGGGCAACCACGAAATTTTCGCCAAGTCGCGTCTAAACAAAATTTTTGTTAAAAACATGTAAACGGTAATACTAGTCATGCAGCCACATACCGATGACCAATAATGGCTACTGAAAATCAAGAAAATCTATAGCAACGGACCTCTACTCGTTGTGTCTCTCCATGACAGTCTCTCTATCATACTTTGTCATCTTTGTTCCTTTGTTGCACGACAGTGCTTGAACAATGAAGAAAAGATGAATATTTACTATATATTGACTTTACATGAGTGGTAGTTTGAGCAGAAAAACCAAGAAGAACTGGGAATACCGGCCTCGATTTCCTTCGGAGATGACGACTTGGAAGTCCTAAAGTGTAGCTATTGGAATTCTTTGAAACCGTTGTCAAGTACTGTCATCGTCTGTTACAAGTTCTCCGTGAATTTGATTTATCGATAAATAACGACTGCATCCTTGCTATAAACGAGTGCGGTTTAAACCTCTACAAATTGGAAATACTTTATTCTTATCGCCTTAATAGGTTCATTTCAAATTCGTGTAAATTCAATACCGCTGAAAAAGATGGGAACACAATGCAGACTTCGAAATCTCGTGAAATGTTGAGGAATGAATCATAGATACCAGTTATATTATGATCTTCCTAATTGCACAACATCTTTTTATTCAGTTACAGAAAACTAGAATTTTTTTCGGGTAGATAAGAAGATGTGCAACTGGTTGGCAACGAACTAAAGCAGGTTCAGATCATCTTCATTACAACTAATTAGAAGATATCTCAGTTGAATCATCTCGGTTCAAACTCTAAAGATGTTTTTTTTTTGTTTTGAGCAACTTGATACCCATAACACTGCATTGCCCCAAATGAGCTGAAAATGGCTAAAGTACCGCAACAAGGATGAGAAGAGCGACGAAGCCGTTCATCTTCATGGTATGATTTCTCTTCCCATCCGATCACTTTTAAACGGGTCGAAGAGATTTTTTCTTCGAACTTGAGTCTATGATGCCATTTGTCACCTATATCGGCTCAATAGCTGATCGACAAAACAATTTCCGCGTACGGTTCGTTTTGTACATCGCCATGTTATTGGTCCTCTTGAAGAATGTTGCTGATAACACATATTCACCGTAACACTGCTCTTAATGCGGTCGTCTCACAGATATTTATGTCTCTTCTGATCATTTCGAGGAATTCATGCTCACTAACTCTTTTTAATACCGCAACGATGGATATAAAATAAGTAATAAGAAAACGGCAGTTAAATTTGATATTAGCCTAAGTATGTCAAATGTGACTAAGCAATTTTATGGCAGCAAAGAAATTGTGTACGATCATCTACTAATTTTGTGTACGAAGTCGCTTCATTCATTAGATTTATAGGTACAAAAACTTATGACTTTTTCAGTGCGAAAAGAATATATACAATTTTTCTTTATGCAACGACTCAATCAACCACAAAAAACATTGTGTCTTTTGAAGCACTCTGTTTTTGCGGAGGTGACCAACAATAAGCTTAAATGAACTTATAAGTGCTTCTTCCTCTCAAATAATTGAAACCTTCAAATCAGAGAGGAGTGGTATGTGTTCTTAATGAGATGGTTGAAACTAGTGTGGAAAAGGACTAGAAAACTGATATCTCATTGATTCACTGTCTGATGTTTCCGATCATTGTGATTTCCTCCTCTAAACTAATCTAATCATAACCGTTTTGTGTTCACCACTGCAAACCCGTATTTTTGCAAAGCAGGCTACCGTATCATATTTTCTACTCAGCGAAACTTTTTTCTCCTTGTCCAGCGAAAAACAGTCATTCTGATTATGACGACAAATGATTGTGCTGATAACAATCGATATAACGCTGTGATTTCAATAATGATGTTAGATGGGCAACATATTTTCAAATGAAGCTTTTTTACGTCATTGTCCCGTCAGTGCCCTTCTATTAAGCGTGATCTGCAACAATCAATTTGATTTCATAAGTGCAAAAACGCGCTGTTTGCAGCTTTTGGAGCTACAGTTCATACATTTTCAATTAAACGGCTTGTCTTTGCATGTCGCTCAAGCCCTGACCGTTTTGAACTTGTTATTTTTCATGTGATTGCCCTTGTAGTTTGCTTTGAGCATAGCATGTTCTAATCCACATCTCCTCTTGACACAGTAATATGTGGTTCATGTTAACCACCAATGCCAGTACAAAAAGTCTTCATGAAAGCCGTTATCATTTTCTCTAGGTCAACTTCAATCGTCGGTTGATTGCTGACAGATAGATGCGGTGTGGCGTAGAAAGAGTGATGTCGAAACAGGCGTCGATAGTTGAACGGCTCGAACACGTGTCGCCGGATGAGGTAAAATGTGTAATTGAGTCTCAACTGACGCAACAGTTATGCACATCACTCTGTTGCACTGGATTTATTATAACAACTAGTTCATTGCTTCAAACTTTCAGTAGTTCCGCTAAATGCGAGTTGTTCTACTGAACGGATCTGCATAAAGTGCACTACGCGATTTTACTCAGTTCCCGCACACGAACAACGCGCTTGTATTCCATGTGATTCTATGTCTAATGAAATTCGATTATGAAAGCAGTGATGACTAACGCTAACGCAGGTGATATGGGTGATGACAATGAAAAATTGTTTTTATGAGGAAATTTTTATTTACTGGATCAAGCTCGGAAACTTAGTTGGAGACCTAATAGGCTTTCGTTGTCGACGCATACATTTGAGTACATTCTGTGAAAGCCACGAATGCTATCTCGAAAATTGTGCCGAACTGAGATTTGTCATTGATTCCTAGCAATCACTCAATAACGCAAGAAGCGACATTTACAAAATTTAGTTAGGATCCAGAAAAGAACTTTCGAGACAGATGAATCAGTGTCACCTTGGCGTGCTTTGTTTTCACGGCTAAAGTCTGTGAATATCTTTTAGCTGGATAGTGATCATTAAATTTCAGTGAGTTTCAGTGATACTGAAACTCAGTTTGATTTCTGAAAATTTTTTAAGAATGCAGCGAGGGCGCAGATACATTACGCTTTGCAACAGGCGAAGGTAGTCCTTTGCTTAAACTTCACGGCAGGTTTAGTCAGCCAATGTATGATGAAAGTCAAAATGTCATACCATGCATCGTAGAAGAAATTCTCTTCTACCGTTCTGATGCTTCAAACTCTACAGCCTTCTTGGAACAATGGTAATATCTGCAGTGTGATAGAGAAAGCTAGCCTACTTCCGAATATCATTAATCTCGCTGTGGGTCATCAAAATTCCTTTATTGATAGAGCACGTATTTGGGCCTACACCGTTCAAGTTGGTCAGCGACTCTCTCCTTCCTCCCAGTTCTATCCTTCGATTCTAATTTCACGTACGAATCTGCTAGTAGGAAGTCGAATCAGAAAACCGCTGTTGAAAGGAAATTCTTTATGAACGATAACGTCTGAAATTGAGAAGTCTCTTTGGCCTATATTGCTGCTTATGATTCTGGTTTAAGCAGTATCTCTAAGTCAACTGTTAGGAAGTCCACCTAATGAATACGCCGCCGAAAAGAAAATTCATGACACTAAGATTGTATAGATACATAATCATTTGAGTCACGAAAATGGGATAGGTTTTAATGGCGCATGCTCCGCAAGCCGGCCAGTTGTCGTTAACGCCAACTAAATTTCACGAAGATGGTTCAAGCTCTCCTGTTCGTAACAGTCTTGACGTGGTCGAAGTACGCACGTCTCAGCACGTCTCAGCTGCATGGCAGAGCGCCGGGGACCGTTGAATTGAGATAGGTCAGCACGGAGTCTGGGGTCCGTCAGTTGTTCGATGACTTCTTTGAGAGGTCCTAATGTGGCTCATACTACTCTCTTCGTCCTATCTAATTCCTCCTTCATGTTATTTCCCATGTTCAATGAGCGCCCGTATGAAGCGCTTTCTGCAATTAGGAAACCATCCGTTTTGAATTGTTCATCATTGCATCATTGATTTTTAATGAACTGGGTTTTCTCTTCATTAATAGGTAATCCGATCTTTCTCACCGTTTCGTTATGTTCCTTAAGCATCGTCTTTGCTTAATTGATATTTTTTGAAATGATGACGATGTCAACCGTGAACGAAGATGTGACGGGAATTCCTCATCGATGCGCATGCCCCTCTCGTCCCATTCGAGTGAGTTCACTGGCAAAAGCGGTGAACAGTTTTGGCGATATTGCTTCGCCTGACGAACCTCTCACCAAGGGGTATGATGAGGATTCGATGAAAGAGCTATGATTTCGTGGTGCAGTTTCGGTAGCAGTGAGGAAAGTTCTTGCGTAGGACAGATCCACGCCTTGATCGACGAGCACTGATATGACTGAAATTGTTTTGCCGCTATCAAACACTTCTTCACATTAGAGAAAAGTTAGGATTGAGGGCAGTGATATTCCCGAAAGACTTCAATGACCCCTTAAATATACTGCCAGGATGTAGTAATTTTGAACAAGGTCTCGAAATAATTAATAGGAAGTGTAGTTTCAAAAATTTGTAAAATTTTAATAAAGTTCCTACCTGAATGATACTCAGCATTCTTTGTCCAACTGCTTTCATTGTTTCTTGCGCGACCTTGAAAGTCAGAATAAGTGAAACACCCGTCCAACAAGTCCTCCTTTGACGGTGAGAAATTCGAAACAGCATTGTTTTTAAAAACGAAAACGGTTCTTTCAGGATGTGTTACATTCGTAACAGCGGTAAAACGTCAATGATATAAACATAATCAAGAAAAAACAATCAGCCTGTAATGCTTCAATCACTGCTTTATCCATTGTACCGAACTCTCCACGCCTATTCCTTTCGAAGAGCTTTTGATAGTTATACTTATTTTGTATGAGAAGAACGGCAAAGTATGCGAGACACCTTACTCTCCTCCGAATTTTTTTTGGGGGCACGTTATCTTCTCCAACCTAATTAGAGAAGTCCTTATCTTAATTTAAAACTTGCACGAGATTGGTATCTCTTATTCTCAAAAAGGTGACCACGAAATAAAGGGATAATAAATTTGATGTAACGTTTGGCGGCAACTTCTTCGCCAGATCCTTATTCACAGTTACATGTGAGAGGTCACCGGTCATGTGTGACACACTCCCGGAAAACGACGGATAAATGGTAGAGAAAAGTACTAGTGAAGAAACATTTCTCAGAGTGTGCCACAAATGACTGATGACCTCTCTCACATAACTGTTATAAATAAGGCTCTGACGAAGGCGTTGCTAACGAAGGCGTTGCTGACGAAACCAACAAATTTTAAGAAAAAAAATTACCACCTTCATCCAAGTTTTAAGTGAAGAAGATGACAGTTCGCAAGAAGTTTCACATTTTAATAGTCATGCCAAATCTTATAAATATTCGGATTTTTAAGCTATTAAGAGAAGCTATGTTATTATAGTGATTAGAAATGGCTATTTTTTTTGCCAACCCTAGTTACTCTATCTTCTCTCTTTTCATAAGCACACTGGCTGATTTTTGAAACATATTTTTTACGTAAGCCTTTTATGTGTAAGGAGTGAGGGAAGATATAATGTGCAAAGATTTTCTCGTTACTAAATTCTCGCTACTACTTCATAACGTCCACGTTCTCAAACAGTTTGGTGTGCACGTTGGGAAATTCAAGCCAGTTTTTTTCTGCTGCCTCACAGGTAAATTCTACGTACTTGAAAGTACGTTTGTCCGTTTATAACGTTTGCACATTACCTCTTATGCGTAATAATTAATCAGACAATTGTCTATTATATATATACAGCAAAGCAATGTTCGAAAGTCAATTATTCTAACTTCCACTTTGATGAAAGCAGTAGCAAGACTTGGTAAGAGATGGTGTTCCATTGTCAATCGTCTCTTCTGTGCGAAATTTATGCATTTATCCATTACCAATAATGTGTAACAAATAACCAGTCAACTCAAAGACTATGAAGCTCAGGCATTTGTTCAAAAGAGCCATAGGATGCTGAATCAGCAGTCTGTACATACTTAATGCTCTTTGTTGTTGTTTGAGGAGCACGTGTTTGAGAGGATGGAGGTTTTCAAAAGTCGGTTAGTTGACGCGTTGATTTGAAGAGCAGTACCATTGAAAGGCTCCTTGACCTTGGAAAGGCCTTGAAAGACGTACGCGTTGTTGGGAGACGCGTGCGCAAATCATTCAGAACATTCGATGATTACAAGATGGACTGAAATGTGTTTCAAAGCACACTAGTCTTTGGACTGAAATGTGTTCCAAAGCACACTAGTCTTTATTGGTCCATCCACACACTTGATGATTGTTCTAAGTGAATGTTAATGGATCGATAAACGAAAGATTATTGCTGAATAATAACTCATAAGGTTTACAAGTAAGTTTAGAACTGAACGTGTCGGCGGTGCATAATCATGAACCTTTTCAAGCCTAACAATCAATAATGAATCTTCTCGACAAATCTAACTGCTCCCAGTGTCCTACTATAGTGGTCTGCTTCTCCAAACGTTGGTAGTGGTGCTCACACGAAATGCAAAACACTATACCATGCGTATCTAGATTGAGCTGAATAAGAATATTTTGAACGGAACGTACTTAAATGAGGAGAGATGAGTGCTACTTAGCTCGGATTCACGATCTTATTGGAATAATGTCGTGTTTTTGACTTAGTGCAGGAATGAATGTCTTATAAGAATAGAGATCTGTTCATTAAGAATGGATTTCGTGTCTGATATGACAAACACGTATGTCGTAATGTCGCTGAAATCACCATGAACAAAACTGAAGTATTGACTACGATTTGATTACGAGTATTCGCGGCTGCAATCCATAAGCGCAACGTTCAGAAACTCCGAAACAAGATTACTGTTCTACAGAATAAGCTTAGTTTTCTTAACGTGCGTATGTTCAAACCAGTTTTTTTCAGCATACACAGTGGCATATAACGTGGCTTTCTTCACAACATTCTCAATTAACTTTCAGCGTGTCTCGACTTCTTCAGACACTGGAAACACAATCTATACTGCAACCTACTCCGCAAAACACTTGCGTAACCTCAACATCAAAGTGAAGAGACTTGCTTCTCATTCGCACTGGTACCAAAACAACTCTACACACTGATTCTCCCACTGAATTTTCTACAAGTAAATAAATTCTAAAAGCGCATATATCTTAGCAACGTATCTTTGACCGTGTCTCTACTACTCTTTCAACCAAACCACATGCAGAAGAACATATATTCAAATTTACACACTAAACCCAAAGAAACGGCTATAGAAATCGATGCGCGCCGAGCGAATTGCGCGATTTCGTTATTTGATTAAGAATTCTTGTTCTTTTACGGAAGTTCATAGAATTCTTGTATTAATGTGGTAGAACAAAATTTCTCTCACTCTTGCTCACATACTTTGGCTTAGTTATACGTGTCTTCTGTAGGAAAAGCGCTGGATTACTACGCGATCTCACTGAGTTTGGCATTCAGCCATTTGATTACATTGTAAAGAGAGAGTCACAAGAAAAAAATTTCCAGTTTTGCTCTTCCTCAATTATTCACAGGACCCAAGAATCATCATTAGCACTTTATTACTTTACTTGATCCGTCATCACAGTGTCTTTTTTCACTGTGCGGATTCAGTGTTTCTAACATTGAACTCGTTTTTCTTCTTCTTCTTGAACGCATAGAATACTGCTCGAGCAAGTCCCCTTGCTATCTCGAGGATAATCTTTCGTTCCATGGAACGTTTTTGTTGACTGCCGGAGAGGAGTGAAAGTGGAGCTCTGCTCCGGGCGCGTCACGACGAGCATCACAACCACTCCGTCACGGCGCCCCACAAAAAAGTCGTCATACTAAATAAAAATTGGAGAGCAGGTAATTGATCAAAAATGATTGCGCATGCTCTATTCGATGCCGCTCATCGAAAACTCTCACTATAACTAAGATAGTATCAATCATTCGTTTAAGTCCCAATTTTCAGAGCTGATGTATGTAAGAAAAAGCCGAGAACTCATGGATAGTGGAAAAATTCTGAGCGGGAATGGACAACCGTGTTTGCATAAAAAGCTTAGAACATCGGCATTTTGCAAACTATTGGTCAGAAATATGTGTCTCCAAAGATGTATCCTCGACACTTTTCCCCTGTTCTCGTACATATTCAAAAAATAGGTATTTTTTCAATCTTTTTTGAGGCTTTAGTAATTATTGACACCTTGAATAATGAGAAACTGGGGAATTTTTCAAAATGGTGTTTATATTAGACAGTAAATGTAGAGTGAAATTCTCTTTCACACTCAAGCATCTTCCATAGAGCGAAGGTTTCATAGCTATAACGACGCACTAGGAAGTTTCTCTCAAAATTTAACCATATCCATAGAAGGTCAAGATATGCGCTATTGAATATGTGTAAATGTCTCGAAGAAAAGCCCTGTCTAGCGAAAAATACTTAGACGTTCAACACACTTTTGATATAGTTGCTAAAGCTTGCAACGAGATTTTTTTTTCAAGAAGCAACGACACCATTACAGTCTTCGAGATTTGAGCTATAAACTAGTTATCAAACGGCGACGGCTTAATGACAATGTTTCAATCCCATTCTCGTATCTGAGGAAAGCATATGCGCCACAGGTAAAATGCAATCTTAATTTCTGTTTTGCAGCGCAATTAAGAATTTTCTTGGAGAACTAAAAGCACTGTTTAATTCGCGGAAATTTACACTATCGAAGTAATTGCTGGACTTTTTGAGGAAAAACTCTGCTTATCTAAAGATGCTTGAGTGAATAACAATCAAAATTCATTTTATTTGACCGCGTGTTGCGGTGGTATGATGTTGCAATAAACCCAATAATGTAGAGTGGTGTGCAAGAACATGTGCGTCAGCTGTGATTCAAACCCAGATCTCACTCTTTCCGGTGCAGCGTGTTGTACCGTTGCACTACCGACGCTTTGTACAAAAACATTGTGTTTTCTTATATATAGGAATATAGGAACCTTACAGAAATTAAAATACATTTCCCGAATTTGCGAGGGACAAGCTATCGAATAATCACTAAAACGTCTACAAGAGCAAAAAATAGGTTTTTTTTTTCGAATATGGGAGCCCATAGCGGAAGTACAGTATCATACGCAATAATGAAGGCGCGTTTTTTTCGGAACTTGCTTGCTCTACATATTGGGACTATCTCCACTTAAACCTCTATTAGAGATACTTAGCTGTAGGAGATGTGCTTTCAAGCTACGTTCACGCAAGAAAGTCGATATAAATGCGCAAATAGGGTCAGTAACGTGTTTATTTTGTCACGGAGACCTAGTATTGCCGCTGAAAATGAAGGATTTCAAGAAAATTGGATAGTTCTTTCAACATAGAAACATTTGCAAAAAAATAGGTCTGATATCACATTTTTTACCTAACAAAAATGTACCTCTGACATATGAATTTTATCCATAATTACCAACAAACCACCTATTACGTCCAAGCAGCGCAGCGAGGGAATTTTTAGGTGTGAAACTTGATTTTCTTTTCTCTCTTACAGCGTTCTATGATAACCTTTCAAAAATCAGCTACATCATCAAAATTCTCAAAATTTGGGTCAGCCAATGAATGACATGTAAATTTATCGGAGAGCTATATTGAAGCCTCAGCAGAGCAAATGAAGCAACTGGTTAAAAAATATAATTTTGTTCTAGCTGTTATAGCGCAACAAAAAATCTTCCTAAAAAATCAGGTACACATCACTGAAATTGCAAAGATTCAAACTTTCGAAATATAACCGAGTGTCTAAGAAAAAAGTTTTGTCCAACGAGAAAGATCTTCAAAGAACTATGAACCTTAGACGGTACATGTCGTCCCATAGAGGTTAAATGATGGCTTATAATCGGCATTTCTACGACGCTGACATGTGGAAAACTCTCTGAAGCTGATAAAAATCATAAAAACGTTTGAGGATAACTACAATATGTAAAATATTTGTAGTGTTAGAATATTTTACACCGTGAAATCAGACACGTACGTCTGAAATTTTTGGGCACAAAAAAGCTGGCATATTTTTCCAATGTTTTTTGGCAGGAAATATTGACTGTTCCGTGCTCTTAAGTTCTTCTTTCTGTTCAAACATTTAAGCACTGTGCTTACCAGTATACACATTGTGATTTGGCAGCCTCAGGACCTCAAACGGATTCGATATCATTGGCAGCATGGAAACAGTGCTTTCAATTTGAACATCAGATGTTATTCTGCTTGACTATACAATAAAAACACTCTCTAAAACTCAATTCTCAATCTCAGTATCGGCCATGATCTCAGAGTCATAAAATCATGGTGCTATTTTGTACAAATACTTTGAAAATATACCACATTGCTTGTTCCGAGTGTTTTCTGAGACAACGTTCGTGTTTCGACATGCCTGGTAATTATTTTTGAGCCATGCATGTGGTATGTTATGTGTATCCATACAGTGCAGCACATGTGTTTCGGCCTGGGCTTGCATCATCGTCAGGTGAACAGTGCCTTTCGTTTGGGCCACTCCCTCTCGATGGCAAACCCCTTACATAAAGGAGCCGTCGACGACGTTCTACACCGCCGAACAGTGATAAAATTACCGAACGGGTAGCTATGTGCACTTGATTGCTTTTGACTTATACTGTCAAATATATCACACCTTACCTTTCGAATGTTTCTTTAGACCACACTCAAATTTCACTATGCCTAATAGTTATTTCTGAGCTATGCACGTGGTCGGTTATGGGCCTGAAGGATTATTTGAAACGTGAGGTTTGGTATATTTGACGATACCAGCCAAGAGCAATCGCGTGTCCAGGACTTTCCGTTCAACGATTTTATCACTTACCGGCTGTATAGAACGTTCGTCGACGACTCCTCTATATAAGGAGTTTACCCTCGAGAGGGATTGACTCAAACGAAAGGCACTGTACAACTGGCGAGGCTGTAGGGCTGAAACACGTGTATTGTGTTGTATAAGTGCCCATAACAGACAACATGCATGGTTTAAAAGTAACTATCAGGCATACAAAATGTTATGGAAGGCATCTAATCGTAGTTAAGGCGCACAATTGCAAAAGGCCAAGACAAATAGCTATTGTAACCACCACCCGACATAATATCGCTTGCAAGGCAGATTTTGTGAAGCTGTTCAACAGCGCAACGTGAAGACCTTTGATGAAGCTCAACCTATGCATTTAGTTATATTAGGCGGTGGCTAGATGTGTGGCACATTCAAAGGCTTTCGGGAATTGTATAACTTTATAAAGAATGCCACCTATCCCTTTCTTTAACTTTTCTCAACTACGGAAAGCATTCACCGTTGTTTAAATCTGTTCCCTTCGGCTCCTAAAGATGGCTACGTTTTGCGTAAGATTTTCGTTTTGCTGATGGCAATGCTTATGGAGTGTTAAAGAAGGTTTTTGAAGAATGATTGTCGAACTGCACGAGGATACTAGACTAAACCATATGAAAAAACATGAGGTACGCGGCTAAGTTCTATGAAGATCAGGCAGATGCACTCTACACTAACTTTTGTAATTCAAATCTATGAGTAAAGGTCGCTTTCGAGACCTGAGAGGCATTAGTCAAGTTCATTTTTGAATTGAGAACGTTGTCAAGAGATAAGACAACCGGTGGATTTAAAAATATTAAAGAGGATTTCAAAAGATTCACACGTCCTGTCGGAGCGGGACCGCAAAACGAGAGTTCGCAGTATACGCTACAGATAATTTCGCAGCTGGATTCAGCACTCATGTTACTAGCTTTAGCTGAAATCTCTCTTCGAGTGCGCCTACTTCCATGGATGGTAATTGGAAGCAACAAAATGAGTAGTTTTCACTGAAATCTGCATGTGTGAGGACGAGCCATGTAGGCAGGGGCAGTATTGAAAGAGGGAGCCTTTTGCATAGAGAGCTTACATCTCATCACGTACGATGGGCCCTCCTCATAACGCAGCCTCTTCTATGCGACCGTTGTATCTCAATATGGTGGATCATCATAGCTCAACTGACATGCATGGAATATGCTTTCTTTATTCATTGATCTCTGTGGCCATCGACTTCGGTTTAGCTCGCTAGCGCGAAATACTTGACTTGAAGAAAAAAGTGTTGTTTTGGGGTTGCAGCGGAAGCTTGAGCGCGATTCAGCATGCTGTGGTAAGAGCGTTTTAGTTTTTACTTCTCTCCGTGACTGCCAATAAGAAATACACTCGACACAAGGATTGCATATTCTTATATATAGCGTATCTCACAAAATAACGAATATTGTCCGTAATTTGTCAAACATATTTGCAGAATACCTTTACGTGATAAGAATCGAAAATTGACGAGCCGTTGTAGCTAAAATTCTCTTATTATCTGACGAATCTTCGTATAAATGCCTATCATCGTGTTCCACCTACATATGAACGGATGGCTCAGCATCAATCATTAATGAAAACAATAATTAAAATCTTGTCCTTCTATGCTCGATGTATTCTTCCTATAACGTATTATCGTTCAATGACCTATGTGGACCAGAAACTTTCGGCATCTGCTGTTTGAAAATTTTGAGGTCAAACCAAATAGCCAAATTTTCACTTATTCCACTCGGATCGTTAGAAACTTCATTCGCCCCGTTTACTGGGCGTCCATCTAACAATCGTTTTCATCATGCTGTTTTTCTTAGTGTAATAGACTTCACTTGTCAAGATTTCCATTGAGAAAACTTCTTCCGTAAGATACCTGTATCGTCGCGATAGACCAAAATCAATTATTTAGATGGTGTTGGGGACCACCGTTTTGAATTCGCTGGATCAAAAAATTTGTTGGCATAATTTCTCGAAGAATACTTTTAGTGTCTTCGTTTCTTTTATCTATCGCTCCAATATAAAGACATTGGTCAAGAATCAACTACGGCGTGTAGGTTTCGAATACCAGTCAACAGCTTGATCAGCGAAGCGTATAGACGTAGCCGTTGAAAATTTTCGATCCAAAAATTTAACCCACAATTCCCTAAGGTTCTTGCTATTCTGTAAAAAACGAACACTATGAAATTTAAATTTGTGTCAAATTAGAGGTAAAACATTCATCTAAGCACATTTTGAAAATACAGATGTTCATCGAAATGTAGTTTTAGTCAAGATGTGCGTCTGTTAGAATATTTAATCAGAATATAGTGTAAATCTAGGCGAGGTATGAAAAATATTTATATCAAAATGTATCGAAATGTAACAGTTGATACATGTTGCATAATATTCATATAGACGAATTTCAACAGCATGTCATCTACTTTAGAATTTGTTGATCATTGTGGAATTTTTTGCACGAACTCAAACGCAAGAAAATATTCTGGTCGCTTATTCAAACAAAGGTGTTCTTCTCAATCGAGATTAAAATAGAAACAGAAGAATTCATCGATTTCTCTATGAGAACATAAGATGGCATGAAACCTTTCCTCGATTTTCATGAAAGGTTGAGGTGAAATTAATTTGACTAGGCGCTTGAACATCTTTCCTTCATGTTTTGAAATCTAAAACAAGACATTATATCATAACGAGGAGAATCTGATAGAGCATATGGTCATTGGCCTGATTATCTGGTACATTTAGTCGTGCACTATGGTGCTCCATTAAGTCAAATGTATATGAAACCGGTTAAGCTCGGTAATATAAACTCTTGGAGTTCGGATAGTTTTGTGAAATGATTCATGAAGTATTGATAGTCTGCCTATCTAACCTGCTTTTTTGTCTTGCACATTCACAGTTCCTCGCCAACGCTTTGCTGACTTTGAGACAATTTACGCGAAATGCGGCGCCAACGGTCCCAGCCCGAAAATTTCGGGGTTCTTATAAGAATTAAAGAAAACTTGCACTGATTTATAGATAATTTTCGTCCTCTTCATAGCTTGCCAGCGAAATCCAAGCGCAGCGTCGTTTAGAAGACGCTGTATAATAAGTTGATTTGACGAGGAAGAGCAAAAGTTATAAAGACGAAAATGAACGTTTAGTAGATGATATTATTTAAAGTATAGCTCTCCATTCCACTGCTTTATTACAGAGCTTGCTCAAGTAATTATTTTCTGACATGGATATTACATGCTTTGATCCACTATGATCTAAGTGCTATACAAGCGCCTGTTTGTTCCTACCGGGACCCATCAGTACTACATAGTAAAAGCCACAAACTCGAATGCCGGACACTACAATGTTAGGCAATCCATCACTGACTTGCAGTGATTTATTGCTTGGCGTCAAATTTTTTTCATTGAGGAGTGTAGCATCAACGTATCGACTGAGCCGAAGGACGGTGCTACAGAAGAGCCGCGCTAGGACGAAGCAGGCGCCTGCGTAACAATCAAACTATAATGGCTCAGAATATGTTATATCCTTATCAGACTATTTGAAGTGATCAAATCAACTCTATTTTGATAAATCTCGCTAAACTATCTTTTCAATATATGAAACATCGTGTAAACTTATCTTGATTAGCTGACGTGAGGTTGGTAAAGTAGTCGTAGTAATTTTCCCAATAATATGATTTTCGACAGCTTCGACGACTTATATGTTTTGGAATAAACAATTTCACAAATCAATCTCTAGCAAACATCTTCCGAATAGTAGTTCATTTAGAAAATGTAGTAATGTATCAATTTACTCAGAAACAAAAATAATTTGTCTTCATCTTTCGAAGCAAACAGAAAGAAAGATAGACTTTTTCTTGGTGAAAGCAAGAAATTTTCTTATGAGTGTTAGAAATCAATCAGAAGCTCAAATTTCAGTGAACACCCGTATTATTGCACACATGAGATTTATATATACATATCAGGATTTAAGTCAATTGGAAATATATCAGGTTCAATTTTCTGACATAGAGTATATGTTTCAAATAGATATGTGTAAACATACATATGTACATGACTTTGGGTGGTGATAAAAGCATAAAAGATAAATCTCGCGGCGTTGATCAATCTCTGAGGGAGCGTCATGAATTCGCCCCCAATTTTTTACACGGTTTATATACATATTGTCTGGGGTGACTGCATGCAGATTCAGCCTTTACAATGACTCGCGGTGGCCCCAGGTATATCGAGTCAGTGTTGCTTGTCCTCCCAAACAACTCTGCGGCCATCAAGGTAATAGCAACTAACAGACTACAGGGAATTGGATGGCTTGATGAGTCATGATCGCGAGATCGAACCATTGACCTTGTGTGCGATGCAGAACACCTCTAACTACTGCGGCGCATGCGCTAGTGGCTATGGTGATAACAATCAAGAAAAGCTTTCTTTTCGATTGCTTTCTCAAGACCACAGCTCAAATTTCAAAATGCCTTGCAATTATTTTTGAGCCACGCATGTCAGTGGTCTGTCCAACAGGGCCGACTCATAGAGTCCGATACACGTGTTTCGATCTTGTCATCTCGTCAGTCGGGCAGTTACCCTATCTCGCCTTTTGCTAATCTATGTGGGTGCTCCAGTCCCCACACTAAGAGTCAGCGACGACGATATTTTGAATATACCAGCCAAGAGCGATCGAGTGTACAACACTCTATGTTCGGTGAGATTTTCACTGGATATATAGTGTGAAACGTTCGCCGTCGCTAACTCTTAGTGTGGGGACTGGAGCTCTCAAAGAGATTAGCAAAAGACGAGAAAGGGTAACTGCCCGACTGACGAAATCGCAAGATCGAAACGCGTGTATCGGGCTCTGTAAGTCAGCCCTCCTTGACAGACCACTGACATGCGTGGCTCGAAAAAAATGATTATCAGGCATGTGAGGATTTTATATAGGAAATTGTGTGAATTTTTGTCTCCTATTTATAAGAATGCTTTTCTCTATTTTGAATATGCCGAGTTATGCGGAAACCTCGTTCATTCCGCTGCAGTCACGGAAAGTATATATATATATATATATATATATAGTATATAATATATATATATATAAAGGATAAAAAGGATAAAGCTCTCGGCGTTGATCAATCCCTGAGGGATGCGCCATGCATTCGACTTCAATTTTTAACTTCGTTTGAGGTGATTGAATGCATGATCTGGCCTTTACAATGACTCGCGGTGGCCTCCCGCTGAACCGAGTGAGTGCTGCTTATCCTCCCAGACAAGTCTGAGACCTGTCTGATACCAATTTACCGACGTGAGATCGAACTATTGACCTCGTGTGCGACGCAGAGCACCTCTAACCACTGCGCCACATGCGCTCTCTCTCTCTCTCTCTTATATATATATATATATATATATATATGCATATATATGTATACATACACATATATGTGTATATATATACGTGTGTATGCATAGGCTTATATATGTATGTGCATAAGCGCAGATCATGTATAGGTATATACGGTATGTATACATATGTTTTCATATCTATACATTTTTTGGATTTTATTGTGCACGACCCGCCATCACAGTCTTATTCTTCGGTTCCTAGCACCTGTTGCTGACGACTTTTCCTCCCATTCGTCGTTCCAGGTGTGCTTCGGCTTCCTTATCCCTTTGCGGACGGTGGTCATTTTGGCCCTGAAGTTTAGTGGTCTTTTTTGCTGAATAAAGCTGTTTATCAGAAATCTGATTAATCACTCGGAAGCTCAAATTTCGGGATCGCGATACATTGTTTGGTTTTTGAAAGGCCTTTGCATTACGCTGTAGCAGTAAAAATGAAATTATAATTCACGCTCGGCTAGCCTTATTTGCTTAGCTAAAGCCAGTGGATTTCTTTTCATTGCACCACACTAAACTCATTCGATAGCACATACCTCGGCAAAATTGATGTTCAAATGGTTCTAGAAAAAAGTTTTTATAGCGCACTGTGAGAGCGAAAATAAAACTGCATTTCACATCCGGAGTTTTCTTTCCTCAAAAGGCTATATATGCACATAAAGAATGCAGTCCTGCAGAGAAAATCATTTTCTATCAGAGAGCTACAAGGAATCTAAAACCTTTTCTGAAATAAAAAATTGGTTTTTGAAGAGCACAACTTGGGCTCTACTGACGACATCAATTACGCTGCTGTCTGCTAAGAGATATAGACGTGGTAAAATGCAATTCGAGACGATTTTACATAGAATAGTGGTGTTAGCCGGGCTGAAGCTATCAGCAAGGCGATCAGTGATTGAAAAAGAATTTTAATAAGGTGATATGACCAGCGCCTTGGTTATCATTTTGCTTCCTGACACATTGCATCATCGGCCGCGGTTATCCAGCTACTTCTTGCGTATTCAGTGTTGCTAATATGACTTCGTCATGTTATTCTGTGAAGGCATACACAGCGGATGCAAGACCATATAGCCCCGGTCTCAGTTGTATTCAGGAGAATGAGGATACAAAAACCAAGCCAAAATGTGCACTAGCCTAAGTTTCTGAAGCGTCGAGCAAAACGTCTCCCCAAATAGATGACGGGACTACTAAGAAGCCAGTGAAGAAAACACATTATCTAGCTAGAGACCTGTGAAGTGTAAGTACAAATTTCTTATTAAGCTGTAGCAAAATAGGATCATTTCCGTTATCGCGCAGGGATTTTTGAAAGATATTTATCACTGGTCAAAGATTCTTCATCAGGTATTAGCTATCAACCGTAGAACTTGAACCTTAGTGATGTCAGAAATGTATTTGATATCGAAAAGATTTTCTTATAGCACCACAGCGTTCAAAATAGGTTGTTTTTCGCAATCATCGAGCGTTTTCTCAAGAAGGACTTTGCTCTATCGTTCTGGTGCTTGAGCATTTCATTTCCTTTGCACACTGCCAAATAAATCCGCCACTTAGCTCAAGCCTATGTATAAGCAGCCAAAGCTTAGGCAGAAAAGCACATGGATGTGTAGAGTAGATGAGGCACCAGTTTTATATGTATCACCTATATTTTTGTGAAAGCGGAGAAGATTTTCATCTGAATAACGAAAGTCGCACTCCATATGTGAGCCGTCCTCTGCCATCGATCGAACCAAGCCCCACGCATCCTAACTGAATTGTTTTTCTGTTGCAGTGGGGCAAGACGGTCTTTTCGAAAAACAAGCACAGTTTTGAAATCACCGAAACTTGCGGTTCGCTGGAATCACCATGAACAAAACTGGAGTATTGACTACGATTTGATTACGAGTATTCGCGGCTACGATCCACAAGCGCAACGTTCAGAACTCCGAAGCAAGATTACTGTTCTCCAAAATAAGCTTAGTTTTCTTAACGTGCGTATGTTCAAGCCAGTTTTTTTTTCAGCAAACACAATGGCACATAAACGCGGCTTTCTTCACAACATTCCCAATTGAATTTCAGCATGTTTCGCCTTCGTCAGACACTGGAAACACAAATTATACTGCAACCTATTCAGCAAAACACTTACATAACCTTAACGTTGAAGTCAAAAGACTTGCTTCTCATTCGCATTTGTACCAAAACAACTCTGCACACTAATTCCCCCTTTGAATTTTCTACGAGTAAACAAATTCCAAAAGTGCATATATATCAGTAACGTATCTTTGACCGTGTCTCTACTACTCTTTCAACCGAACCACATGCAGAAGGACATATGATTCAAAATTACAAACTAAACCCAGAGAAACGGCTATAGAAATCGATGCGCGCCGAGCGAATTGCGCGAGTTTAGTTATTTGATTCAAAATTTTTGTTCTTTTACAGAAGTTCCTAGAATTTTTGTATTGATTTGGTAAAACAAGATTTTTTCACTCTTGCTCACATGCTTTGGTTTAGTTGTACGTGTCTTCTGAGAAAAAAGCGCTGGTTTACTACGCGATCACACTGAACGGAACACGCTGCTATTCTTCCTTTGTCGAGTTTCTCCTTCATGTTATTTTCCATATACAGTGAACGAACAATATCATTCCGAATCAACTGAAAGGCTGTGCGCTTTTACTCCGACTGCTAGGGCGGGATGCCAAACAGTTTTCTTGGAAACGATATCATCAAGATCCAAATGCGAAAAAACGCCCTCTTAGGGTTAAGTCAGGAATCCAACAAATATCGATTCTCACATCTAGCATTAAGGTCAGTCTCCGAATCATTCGATGATGCAAGATTAAGTAATTTCAGCGCTGTGCTTATTTTCTGGAAAGACCTTTCCTTCGCGGCTTAGCAGGAAAATAAAATTGATCTACTTGGGCGGGCATGGATTTTTTGCCTAGGACCTCTATAAAGATATAGCGAAGTAACAACGTTTATATGCCCTTCGTAGACGCCAATACCACCATCCAGCAGTTTTTCAATGGCACAGAACGATACGCAAGCAGCTCAAGTTTTGTTCCCTATTTCAGTTTTTTCATTATTTTGGATACAGGCTCTCCATGTTATCTGGGCACTCAATGATTTTCGATTAGCTGTACAAATATGACTCTGCCGGTTTTTGATTTTTCCCATAATAGCAAGAAAAATGCAGACACTCGAGTTTTTTTTCGCTTGAAAGTGCATCAAAAGCGCTATTACTTATGCGTCAATTATATGCAAAGTATTTTATACGATAATTCCTACCGAGCTTGAAGGTCACGCCTTAAGTACTCAAGAAATGCCACTGTGGAAACTTTACTTTGCAGATATATTTACCAAAAGTAGTTGTAATTCTCAGCTACGCATTTTCTTGTAAACATTTTGATACACAACTTACCTATACATGCTTCAGAGTGGAGCTATCGTGGGAACAGATTTGTTTGCCACTCATGAAGGTATGGCACTCAGGGAAAAATGCTAGTGAAGTGGCGCACAGGAATAACGGAGCTTGTATTGAGCTCCATCTTATGGCAGTGCGGACAAGTTGTATACCAAAACGTTCACAAAAAAATTCACGACTGAACCATACCAAGGTCATGCAACTTCGCTGCCAATATCATACTGAAATTGCTAAGCAGCACGAATTCTGTAATTTTGCTGCATTATAACGCTCGCTTCATGTTGGAAAACCGATCAAAAACGTCATAAAAGAGCTGAGGTGGGAAGTTCTAAGAGGTCTTACCTTACCAGCCTTATTCTACTGACAACAGGCCGTGAGATTGATACTTGAAATTGTCAAATTCAAATACAAAAATAGTAAATTTAAATGATTTTCATTTTTCGGGTACAAGTTCGTCATTTCCAGAGTCTAACGAAAATCATCAATCAAAATAGTTTCTGCACAAAAAATTTATAGACAGACAGCGTTTTTAACGCACCTCAAAAAGATTTCCATAATTTTGTTTCTACTACTTTTACAGCAAAAAAAAACGATGGAGTCATTCTTGTACTTCTAATGTATACGCTCCGATGTTTTCAGCGTATCTAAATAATACGCATATATAACTGGAATGTGAAATGTAATACTCTCTTCGCTTTTAGAGCACTCTAAAGAGACCTTTTTCAAACCTAAACCCAGTTTTTTCCAGTTTGGCGATGTGATTCTTACAAAACAGCCAAGTATCCGTCTTCGTGGTTGCACATACTATAAGGTGTGTCTATAATAGACACTTGTGGTGAGATTTTTTATGATCCTTGTGCCCTTCAGGCCCTTGTCAATAATCGATCGATCCAAGTACGACTCAATGAGACTGTCCACGTTCAAAAGGCTATCGGAGATGATGTCAGGCATTTACCTTACTATCTCGCTTAGATAGTTTTTTTTTCAGTGGAAGATATAACGAACAACATTTGTTTTAGCACAAGAAAATACTCAAAAAACTGATGGACATGAGTGAGAACGCCGAGAAAAGTGGTAAAGATGATGGTGTTGGCGACATACCGCGTGCGAATTGTGAGAAGTTGCCACCAGAGACTTTCGATCGGAAGGTATTTCTAGTTGAAAAAATTGAGTTTATAGACATGTCAAGGTCTTTACTAACCATTACCTTGCAGAATCTGAGAGTTTTCCGTGTCGAACGGCTTTTCACTGCACCTGGTGGTCATCGCTTCGTGCTTGGCTTCTACTATGCTCGACCTCATGAAACATTTTGCGATTCGCAAAGGATTTTTCATCGAAACGAAGTATGAGCTTTCTTTTCGATCTCCTGTAAACTTCTTCGTCAGTCGGATTTCGTAGTCCTGTCGCAGGCTCGCTGTTATTTATCACTAAGTAGCTGTAACCGGGTCTTGAGTTAGAAGTTTAACTCGTCTTTTTGTAGGTGTTTTCCACGCCGTTATACGACACACTCCCTCTCGATGCAGTTGTTGGTCGATGTACCGTTTTAGATCCTTCGACTTGGTGCATCGGTAGGCCAACAGTGCCAGAATTCAAGGTCTAGTTTACTATATTAGTTGATTAGTCTTATTTTAGGCCTCTCTAAACCAACGTGAGTTGTTGGAGCTCTCAATTTTAGAAAACTTCTTTTGAAATTCAGATAACTGGTTTTTAGGAAGCCGACATCTATCTCTGTGAGTATCAAATAGACCGTAACCAGCGTAGTTTTGAGAAAATTCCGACAAAAAACCGGTATCCGATCAACACTCAACCGTATGTGTTTCGGAAGTTCGAGAAGCCGATTACGATCAAGAGAGATTTCACTGTGCGTATCTTTTTTGGAAATATCACGAGTATTCTCTACATCCATTCTCTACTAATCTGCAAAAAAAAAAAATTCCTTTTTCAGCCCTTTGTCGTTGATCCGACCAATTCCTCCTTGAAGTCATCACACAAAGTAGACAAAGATTCATCTCATGGTGTAGATGTGAGGCGCTTTGTACGTTTTTCGAATAATCTTTCAAGATTTGTTCTTGGTTACTGCAACAAATTAATGTTTTTTTTTTATTCGACAAAGAAGCGCATGAGTAGACTTTCAGAAGATTGAAAATCTCGATACGATTGTCAGGAAATTGGGTAACACAACCAGAAGAGAAATAAGGGGAAAAGACAGCAAGATGTTCTCTTAAGTAACTGAACGTGAGGAGACTCCGCTCATCTGTGCATTACACCGCCTCTTTGTGACGTTTGTGATTTATGTGATAAGGAGTTGCTAATGATTCCAAAATTCAGGTTTATAACCCCGGTTGCCCTCATTGATTTTGTGGTTGTCATTCCTTTGTAATTCTCCTCAACAGGGGTTTTCATAGCTTCGTATAATTCAGTTTTGTCATTACTGATTTGACTCTATATTTGCATTCTATATCAATATTAACTGATTAATGTATCATATGATTTAGATAGAAAATAGCTGATTTAATCAACCTAGATATAGATTGGCTCACAAGAAAATCTTATACTAACCTGCTTTTTTTCGTCTTAATTCATCTTCAGGTCATTTTTGCAGATTCACCTTGCATTTTATTTTTTACATATGCTTTGTGATCTTAATTCTACCATCTTTGTTCTCCTCCTAAATCCTTGTATCCTTTCGCAAAAGCTACGTCATAGCAGGATATCCGTGAAGTCATATGCATATATATATATATATATATATATACATATATATGTATATATATATACACATGCATATGTACATATGCAGATACATGTGTATGTACATAATATATATGTGTATATGTTGTATATGCATATGTAAAGGTTTGGATTTGGTTCATTTCTTCTCCTTTTTGGCGTTAACAACTGAAACGATCTTCCATATCTTCTTACGATGTTCCTTCTTTATTTTCTTGATTTTTGTCCTATCACCTCAACTCATCAGCACTGCATTCTCTTCCGACTAGGAACCTCTAAACGCTATGTTTCAATAGTGCAGTGATGGTCATAGTCGCAGAAGCCAAATTGAGATTCATCCTTTTCAAATTGTACAAAGTACCCTTGAATCGTTGTATTATTACAGGTTAGTGGTCATGTTGAGTTAGTCGATGTTAGCTGGCGCTTCCGTCGACAAACTTGACTGTCTGACCATACCTCTATGAATATATCAGCAGGTAGCTATCAACTGATACTCCTACTCGCTATAGGAGGTATCACTTGGTGCCATCGTATCTCGATTATCTGATTTTGTTTGTTTCCTTCCAATTCCTCCCCACTCATGTACACCTTATCTACGAATTCGGTTCGAGAGCAGCTTTGTTGCTTTTAGATATATAGTGCCTGCATCTCGTGTTTGAACTTTTTCTATTTCCTCATAATCGCCAAGACTGAACGCGTCGGGGCATAGTGCTAACGGTTTTGTCTTGGTCACTGCGATCAAGCATTTGACAGTATCGTACCAACTTTATTTTCTCTTAGATCAGTTATGCTTGGCTGCAGTTCCATTCACGATACGGATATGAACGATGGTGTTACTTGATTTTCTCTACAAGATATATATGTGTATAACATAGAGGATTTACATACTTACGAAATAAACAATTTTCTTAGCTGTTTCTGTTGCAAAACAGTTAAGAAACATAACGTGAAGTGGTCTAGAAGCTGAATAAGGTTGAAGAGAAATACACTGTACGCATTTACAAAGTAGGTGGTTCTACCACGTATCACATCGTACTTCCTGTTGTAAACTTTTCTAGATTATGCACCCGGAGACCGGAAACAGGAGGAATTTCAGCCAAATCAATTAAAGTTCATGTATTTTTTTGCCTATTCGTTCTACATTGAAGGGAATATCGCCATCTTTTTCTTGGCATAACTGGCTTTTTTGCGTCAAAGACTGATGAGAATTGTATGACAGGAATTTTTGTCTATCCTTTGTTTTTCGGATTAACGACCACGATAGTGTCACGCGTTGGACGCCTTATCAGCTTGACGTCAAACACTATGACAGTTGAACACTGACAATAATGAAGTGCAAAAACGATCACATTTATGGACCAGTGCGCATGCTTCGTAATGTACAAGTTGTCATGTGAACTCAATCTATACTTAGAAGTTTTAGAATCGACAATTTATCTAACCTATCGCGGTGAAATGAATGAAAAATTAACCAAAAAAAAGACAATATGTACTAGTACGTTCAAGTCAGTATCACTGGTCTAAAAAGAAGTGACATCAAGAAATAGCTCTACAGACTATCGTAGTTCATTTACAGTCTACAAAGATTGTGTAAAAGCAAAAATGTTTGCCAGTTATCTTCAATTCAAATTCTAAAAGATATTGAAATTCTTCCTTTCACTCTGTTTGCAGAGTTGTTTTGTAGTGAGAAGGGTCCGAACAGTGAAAGTTGCTTCTAGATGATTTTCCAATCGTCACTAAAATTGAGCTGATAACGAAATCGGGAGCTGCCCATGGGAATGCACTTCAACGTGAAGCTTAAAAATCCAAGAATGCGATAAATACATAGGTGAAATTTGAAATGCTGCCTAAGATTCAGAGTCATTCAGCACAATTATTGTGAAACGAGTCAAAAACGTTGACGCGGAAAGTCCTTCACACCCTTTGGATAGTCCTGGTAGTCCAAAAATGAACAGAAGAGGCGGGTGTCTGAGCAAAGAAATCATATGGCACCTTATTTCTGAATATATCTTGAGTACGATTTATTTTTCACAGTGTGTGACAACACATTTTTGGCCCTCTCGTATATGGGTTGTAGAGGGTGAATCTCATATAACCCTTCAAGGATCATGAGAAGCATTTTGTTTCTCATCGTGCAACGTCAAGTCTCCTCAGGTACTGTAACGACGGCGTCGAGTCTCGTGGGAATGCAGGCTGGCAGCCAGACAAGCATGCATAGAGAAAGTCGCGTCTTGTGGGGAAGCGACGGCGCGACGACGCGACTCCGCTTGCCTATCAACGCTGGTCATAAAAGAGATGATAGGTAAGAATTGATTTTTGCATTGGCAACTCACTAAATACAAGAAACATTAGCCAAATAAGTGAGTTTGGTTTGATATCGTACGTAGTCTAGGCTCTGAGGAAGGCAAAACTCCTTTGAAAAGAGCATTATTTGCTTTATCCAGGCTTTAGAAGGAGACAACTCCCGGCGTTGATCAATCGCTGGAAGATGCGCCATGTATTGGTGTGCAATTTTTAGCTTCGTTTGAGGTGAAGGACTTCATATCTGGCTTTTGACAGTAACTCGCGGTGTCTTAGTCTTGTATCAAGTCAGTGCTGCTCTTCTTGCAGACAATCTGATACCAATTCACTAACCCCGAATGGTTTCGTGAGCCTTGAGTGCGCGATGGAACCATCGCCCACGTGTGCACCGCACTGGGCCTCTAATTACTGCGCCACGTGTGTCATTGGCAATCTTTACATCAGAAAAAATGGGCAGTTCGTAATATATTTTTCGATATTCACGTTAAGGTTCAATCAAACTTGGTCTTCTAAAAAACTCGTCATTTTCATATTGTAAAGAATAAATTGACAAATTCAATTGGCTTACGGTAAACAGATTAATTGTTCTCATACGAAAGTATCAAATCTGTAAGCACAAGACTGGGCTTTTTTTTGTTATAGACTTACAAATATATGCAACATCAGATGCTGCTGTATACTATTTGAAAGAGTATTTATTGAATACTTATTTGATTTAGCGTCAAACAAGCACTTTAGATTCAAGCAGTCCCATTACTCTTTCGCTTGCGAGTTATCTAGTACATTTCCATCCTCCATCCAAAAGAACATATTAAATTGCAACTAATCTCGCGGTCAATTCAGTCTACTCTCATTCTGCAAAAGAGGCACATCAGTTAACGCGCACCTTCACTCTTCAATATTGGTTTAATTCAACTACAGCTGATAGACACTTTAGTTCAGCATCACTACGTATAAACGGCAGAATCCATTTTCATTTCACCTCAAGCGCAGTGTGGCGGAGTTCCACTCTGCCTAGTTGCGCCTTAGTGATTAGTGAGAGTTACATGGTTTCTGGTCCAAACGATGCCTTGGAAACAAAATTTCGTACATTTTACATCAATGTTGTCAATTTGGTCATGCCGCGCGGAAGTAATTTGGATTCTGTTAATATACTCTGCCAGCGAAACGCCTTTGAATACACACCTCATGATGGCCTTTGAATTCGTATTGTACTGATATACTTTGAAAGCACTCAGCCGTAAATTTAAGTCTTGATAAAGTGGAGCGTTGTAGACGCTCACCAAAATCTAACAACAACGCACTGACTAGAGGTGCTCTGCGTCGCACACGAGGTCCATGGTTCGATTACGCTCTCATGTCTCAGCTAGCCATTCGTCCCTCCGGGGTAGGTAGATTGATGCCAGACTGGTCTCGGACTTGTCTGGGAAGCTAAGCAGCACTTCCTCGATACAGCGGGAGGCCATCGCGAGTCATTGTAAAGGCCAAATATGCATTTAATCACCTCAAACGAATTTAGAAATTGAACGCGAATGCATGGCGCATCCCTCAGGATTGATCATCGCTGAGAGCCTTATCCTTTTAGCTTTATACTGTCGCCTAAATTATATATTGTATGGAATTTCCAGGCGATATTGTTCTGCACAAAACGTCTGAGTCTATCAAACGAGAAAGCCCAGCTAGATGTTGCACTTCTAGAACAGCATGAGTTGGGAAAAGTAGAATACAAAGCTCTACCTTGCTCATAGATCTATCTGCTAAAAGAATATAGTCTGAGGGAATGTTTCTAGCTTTTTTGAGGTTTTACACGTCAGTGGCTTGCATAAGCTTGGGCGGTGTCGCCCGCCTCATCATAGCCACACGCCCCACTAGTGAACTCTACGTAGTAAGGAAAGGGGAGACACAGTACATCAAGGCCACATGACATGCAATGTTGCCTGAATTATTTTAAAGTAGATGGCCCATGACTGTCATATATTTTATAGATATAGTTTTTGATTGGCTGTTTTAAAACCTCGTATGAACATTCAACAATCCTCGGAAAGGCTGAAACATTCTTCAGACTATGCAATGAATGTTTGTAACGAGGTTTTCAAGGAAAAGTCGTTTAAAGATCATGTCTATCAATAACTACGGCCAAGCACCATCGACTGTCAAAGGCCCAGAAAACATTTCATGATGTCTGGTCTCGATGTACTGTGCTCCCCTTCCCTACTACGTAAGGTGGCTGAAGCGTGGTGGCTCTGAAGAGGGAAGCGAGACTGTCGAAACATACGTAATCACTGACATAACAGATCTTGAAAGAGCTAAAAGTATTCTCTCAGACTATACACTGAGCTTTTATAACGTAGTTTTTGAAAACAGTCGATTAAGGGAGATTGCTAAAAAAATATTCAGTTATTATGACGATATCCATCGAAGATGTAGTGAAAAGGACAAAAAACATCCGACTCCGTGCCCACCTTTTCAACTCGACAATCATCCCTGCCCTGACGTACGCAGCAGAAACCTGGTCGCTACGTAAGCAAGACAAAAGATCACTTGACGTTATCGAACGCACAGTCGAAAGGTCGATGCTAGGAGTATCCCGTATCTCGCAAATGAGAGAAAGGATCCGAAGTCCCGACTTACGTGAACGATCGAAAATCAGCGACGCCGTACTACACGGCAGGATATCGAAAATAAGGTGGGCCGGACACGTGATGCGCTTCAACAACAACCGATGGACGAGAGCCGTTACCGACTGGATTCCCCGGGACGTCAAGCGCTCTAAAGGAAGACCACCGACCTGTTGGTCCGATTTCTTCACGAAAGCGATAGAAGAAAGATATGATGCTCAGCGAATCCCTAGAGCGAGGAGGACCCACTGGGCTACTCTTGCACGCGATAGGAAAAATGGAAGAGTTGCTAGTAGCCGCTCGAAGTCACTCGACGATCAACGGGACGACACGTGTTATAGGTGATGACGATATCGAGAATACCACCAAGGAATTACTTAATGTCGGCTTTCAGTTCAGAAGTTAGAATTACGGGGATTGACAAACACATATAATGTTCAAACAATTGTATACATTGATGATTTGCCGTCTGAAATTGTACTTGAACCTTTTTTGTGATTGAAGGCACGCCGTTTTTGTGAGTTGTCTCCATATTCGCAAGTCCAACCTTTGTGCAACTGAAGTCCTAAAGCAATAAGATTGTCGTCGTTTAGAACCTTGTCTGAGAAATGAATTTTAGATTTTTCGAATTTCAAATAGTTTAGGATCTGTTTTCAAAATAGCGAAATGCTTCAAAATCTATCATAAAATGTTATACTAGTGATAGTAATTAATTTTTCGAAATATTAAGAAAGACATACTAAGTATAGCCGGATTTAAGCCACAAGACAGTCATCGGGACTAGTAATGACACCGGTGACTGTTTTCTAAATCTGGGCTGCAATTTTCAACATCGAAATGAAGCTTAGCTTGGTAGTTCCAAAAAAATATCGAGCTTTCTCTTAGGTTGAAATTCCTAATGTGCAAAATCCAGTTTTGTATCCTAATGAAACAACTTACAGATTCCTTTTTGCATGTCAGATGGGACAGTAAAGTCTGAACGGTGTTACCTGTACCATGTAATACCAGCAACTGCTCCTCTTAGCAAAAAGCCGAGTTACATGGAGTTTCGACACGTTAATCAGCATTTACTTACATTATTGGCATCTTACTATTTTGCTTCACAAAATTTTCTTCATGTAAAAGAAAGAGGGAGCAGAAGAACATGTAAAAATGATAAATTATTTTTACTGAAGCTCAATGAAAGTTGGTCTTCATGATGCTGCAACTTCATATGCCAAGAAATGATCGACCAACTTGTACAACATACATTACGAGCCAAACACCTGTAGTCAAGACAACGTTCATTCTACAAAAGATAGAAAATTATCTGATTACTACGCTGTACTCGTATAATACCAAGTTACGCTAGGAAGCTCTGCCACTAGAAAACAGATCACCTGATCATATTATATAGCTTGACCGACTTGCATAGAAAAGCACTGACGAGGGAGAATCATTTTTTAACGGTATTCCCTCGATCAGAACTGGCTCGATGGAGCTAATGAAACCCACATTGTGACAACGACCATCCGAGGCTGTCGACTCAGATCAACACGACTCTGATGAACGAGAAGGTGCCGGAACGTTGATCAGGTAAAAGTAATTACACCAACCTCGTGTCAACTCATTGACGAAGAAATGCTCTTTCTAAGTCAATGCGAAACAGGTGATGACGATAAGCATATATAAAAGGCTAAATAAAGAAATTTGCTGAGCCCGATAAGGACTATTGGTAAGAGCGTAAAAAAAGCGAAAATGCCTGAGATATGTTATCAATAAATTCCTCAAAGCGATTTAATTAAAACTGACATTCAAGTGACATCCTTGTTGGTTTTTCAGATCAGCATTTATTGCCAAATGTCATTCCTTAACACCAGAAAATGCGCAAGACAGCGAAATACTGCCACTTTCAGAAGCTTCGGGTTGCTTTTTCTTTTTGTGGCTCTCCTTTTATCTGATAATTCTTCTGTTTTCGTTAATTAAAGGAATGATCCTCATATCTTGCGAGTGACTGAATTATAATAGCTGTTATAAATATGCACCATCGTTTTGTGGTATTACAAATTTTTTGGCGCGTGCCTGAAATATACCGAACTGTGGATAATCATCTTGAATCGTCGGCTTTTAAGAAGATGATGGCATCGATACGTTAGCCGAATAAATTTCACTTATAGCTTTAATATAAAGTCAGCATCGTGGTGGTAGTTAAATTAGAAAAGAGTTATTGATTAGTAATGCAGAAGATGGAGAGAAATCTGGTCTAAAGAAAATACGGTTATTCCACAGTATTAATAACCTAGGAAATTTTCTAAAATGTTAATACCTCTAAATTCAGTCTGTTTGATCTCTAATGGACTGTAAGGAGTTATAACATCACCTGGCTTTTTATGGTATATTCTTGAAACATTTTTTGTGTGGAGAGTGAGAACTGTGAAGGAGAAGGGGAAAGAAGGAAACAAAAATGAAAATAGAGAAAGAAAAGAAGAACAACATGGAAGGTCATAAAACAAAGAAATAAGTAATAGAAATCAAAATCTCGTGAATGAAAATGTTTTTGGTAACTGAGTACTGAGGTTAACGATTTTCCTCAATTTCCTATTAGCACTGAATAATCCGAACAACAAAAATATCTTCATTAACATTTCTACTCTATCGCTCATCACCTCAGATTTCTTGGATCATGGAGTAGCTCAAGTGAGCAGACAGCAGTGTAACCCATCCAACCTGATTAAAAATCGGAAGCTCATTTTCCGTTACTTGAGGGCTACTGAAGGCATAAAATTCTAGACATGCGCCCTATTTTAAAGTTTTCTGGCGTGAATACAGTCACGAATAACCCACTGGATTTCTTCACTGTATCAATTCATCAAAAAAGCTACACGATCTTTTCTAGCTTAGAAAAAAAAACGTTGGAGAAGTGAATTTTCGTTGGACAGGAGGAATTGAATAAGCGAGCTTTTCGATAGACAAGAACTTTTTATAAGAGTGTTAGAAATCGTCGGAAGCTTAAGCCGCGGACTACTGCACTGCTTGCACGCTTTCTAAAAAGAGCTTGTTATAACACCGTCGTGCTGAGATTAAATTTATGTTTCACAGAAGCTGTGCTCGTTTATTTTTATCACGCCTATAATTCGTGGAAACAAGTGAAGCGAATGAGCGTGCAAAGCAGATTTTCAAGTATCACAACCATACATTCTATTAGGAAACTTTTTTACAAGACGGGTAAAAATCTTCAGTTCAATAACAAAAAATAGCACTCCACATGTGAGTCGCTCTAGCATGATCAGGTGACCGCACGTCAATCCATGGTCAGCACACATACGAGCCGACAAACAAATGCGCAGCGTATGTGAAATTCGATCTTATTCTCGCTACTATACTGCAGTGAAATGGTCTTTTCAGAAAATAAACAGAGCGTTTGAATTGTCGAAACTTACGCTTTCGGAATGCTACGTATAATTCAAGGGACGAATTCTGTCGTGCAAGAAATACGCGTGTGTGAAACACAAAACTCTTCTTTTTGCTACAACGATTTCTGAATTCTTCAAGATTGAGTTACCTTATGATTACTAGCAGTTCAAGCAAAGTGTTTTGCTCAGCAAAATGTAAGCCTGATCACCTGTATCACCTCACCTGTGGCCCCTTGATCGTCGAGTGACTCGAGCGGGTACCAGCAACTCTTCCATTTTTCCCTATCGCGTGCAAGAGTAGCCCAGTGGGTCCTCCTCGCTCTAGGAATTCGCTGAGCATCATATCTTTCTTCCATCGCTTTCGTGAAGAAATCGGGCCAACGGGTCAGCGGTCTTCCCTTAGAGCGCTTGACGTCCCGAGGAATCCAGTCGGTAACGGCTCTCGTCCATCGGTTGTCGTTGAAGTGCATCACGTGTCCGGCCCACATTATTTTTGATATCCTGGCGTCTAGAACGGCGTCTCTGATTTTCGATCGTTGACGTAGATCGGAACTTCGGATCCTTTCTCTCATTTGTGAAATACGGGATACTCCTAGCATCGACCTTTCTACTGCGCGTTCGATAACTCCAAGTGATCTTTCATCCTGCTTAAGTAGCGACCAGGCTTCTGCTGCATACGTTAGGGCAGGGATAATTGTCGAGTAGAAAAGGTGGGCAAGGAGTCGGATGTTCTTTGTCCTCTTTACTACATCTTCGATGCTCTTGAACGTTCCCCAAGATGCTCGTTTCCTCCTGCTCAACTCTGGGGCTAGGTCGTTCATCATCGTAAGCCTGATAACAATGAAAAATCGCACGACGCGTGTGAAACAAAGTGTCATTCTCATTGCTGCAGCTCTGTAGAAAGGCTTTCTCAGTAAGTAAAAGTGTAAAGCAATTTTTTAAGATTTGAGATTCCAACAAAAACAAGTACTTTTATGAGAAATTCTTGTCCAGAGGAAGGGATCGTTTCTTCAAAGTCCTCCTTTTCAACAAAAATGTACCCACAAACTTTTGCCGGCCACAGTGAAGCGGTATAACTCTTAGACTATACGATCCTGGTTTTCAGAAAAGGTACCAATGAAATGGATGCTATATTAATGCTAGTTGACAAGAAACTCAATATTGACAAGTGTTGATGCACAGTTGTAGCTACGTAGAAAGAAAACATAATATGTTCAACTCGTTTTTGATGAACGCCTTAGAAAGTGTGAGAGATAAGAAGGAATGGAACGGGCAAATGTATTGTTGATAAGAAGCTTCATTCCTACGAGTAATTCATAGTTCAGTTGAATATCGCAATCGGCTATTACTTTTAATTCTTTCCTTTTCTGCTGCTTTTTTTCAATTCTTATAAGATTTCTAGCTATCATAGAATCTTATAATATTAGAACTGACCAAGGTGCTGACAAGTGCCATAGTTTGCAAAATAGAAATTTTGTTGCTAGTCTGCTTTCCTAACCTATTTTTTCTGTTTTTTCATTACCTTTTTGCTGACACTGTGTAAACACAAAGTTACTACATATGTTGCTTTAAGGTTCGATGGAGATCATTTATCTACTGCTGCTGTATTTTCTCCAGGTAGTAATGATTCTCTAGAATTTACAATAAGCTATCGTCCGAACAAACTCTTTTGAGGCGCTACATCTTATTATATTGAACAAATTGTCAGTACAAGTCAGATCGCCACACTATCAAGCTTCCTTTGGCTTTCTTAGGCAGCGAAGAATTCTATGAATCAACCAATGAAGACTACAGGAGCATTCACTTTTACGTGGAACCGTTTTTGATAAGTGATCATATAGTTGGTCAACAGCTAAGTACTTTTTAAGAGGAAAAACTTTAGCATAAGTGATTTTGTGCAGGTCCAAAAACCATTTTTTATGTTCTGCAATAATAGGAATCACCTTAGTTTGGAGAGATAAAAAAGTTTTTATGCGATGGCATCAATGGAATGGAATTGAATCTGAACCAGTCATCTAAGTGAATATTGACACGGATCACTAACGTACTCAACAAATTCTACTAGAATGACACTAAACTAGTTTAACTAGATCATACATCATTTCTGACGATTACCTGCAGCGATCATCCGTGTGCGTCAACCAAATACTCCGAGAAAGGCATGCCTAATTAGTATTTCATGAATTAGTAAAGTGAGAAAAAATTCTCAAGCCGCGGCTCAATTTTAAAAAGTACTGTTGGAAAACCTTGAATGCTTTCCCTCGAAATTTTTCTGAGATCTAAGTACATTCTTTCAATAAGGAAAACTCATTTTTGCTCACTAATGAAGGAATGTTCTGCCAAAATGCTCTAGAGTTGGCTACTATCTCAGACAATAGCTATCGTTGTGTAGAACAGATTTTGCTAATTTGTTCAGCAGTTCTCGGGAAGGATGTTTGAAAAAACTTTGATTGTCTATATAACCATTTTTTTTTTACGAATGATAAAATAGCTTGTTGATTGACTGAGGCCGAGTGGGTAGTGATGCTCGGTATGACTTGACGCCAAAGCGATCCTACAGCCTCCCAACTCTCTCCGACAGTCAATAACGAACCATACGGAGTAACCAACCTGGATGTCCTCGAAGTAGCAAGAAGACGTGCTTGACCAGTATTCTACAGCATTCATAGAGAGGACAAATCAATACGAATCAAATGCTGAAAGTACGCAGACCCGATCAGTAGGAAAAACTTCGGTAAAATGAAATAGCTTGAAATAGTTACTGTATCTACTCAAATGATATGAACGTTCGGAAGCACATATATGACAGTTTTGAAAGCACGAATAGTTGTGTCTTGGCTGCAGAATCTCGAAACAAATACTAATTTGAGGAAAACGTTCCTTAGCATTCGCAAAAATATAGAATTTATGTTTGTCTTGTACAATATCGCTATTGTAAATTCATGGGAACATCTCAGAAATATATCCCCTTCTATCCCCATCCTTCAGGATTATGTCACGTATGAAAATAATACTCGATACTGATTCGGTGAAAACGCACCTGTTTTAGCAAAACAATACCCTATCCTCACACCGAAAAAAGATTAAGGAAAAGTTTGATGAATCGGAGGGAGTTGAGGTCTTGCCGCACCTTGCCTGCGGTCCAGATGCTGCTCCCTTCCATTATGGTCCAATTTCCGCTCAGTAAAGAAGAAACATTCCCGACGTGGTGGACAACAGCTGTCGATTCGAGACATTTGATCAAGTTGAAGAGCCATGTCAGGAATTTTCTAATTTAAAGCCCAAGAATTGACGATTTCGAGCCGATCCGAACACTTGCATTGGTGGAGGATCGTCTTGATAACGATGGTCTTTATTTTGAAGAGTAACACGTGATGGTTCTAATTTAATTTATGTATATACTTCGAATTTTCAGCTGGTGTAAGGATTTTTTCTTAACCTAATGCAAGCTAACTGGCCCATCTTCACGGTAATCACTGGCTACAATGAACAGCCTATACATGCTCTCTCGTGGAATCGTTATATACGAAGATAGTTTGCAGGAATTTGTTATTGTCAGTGAGGTGCATACCCTAAACCACGAGTCGTTTCCACTGAAGTGAATCACAATTACGGTGATCCGTCATTTGAATGGTCGTATCAAAGTGTGACTGCTGCACCGCTTGAGCAGCGCTTTCGGCCCATACGCTGTGATTCCAGGAAATACTGTTAGAGCCTTTGTGGGCAATATGCAGAGTAAAGAACATGAATGTAGTGACTATTAACGTCTGTGATACATAAAAGAGCGCTGCGTAATTTGTCTTCTGAGTTGCTCTCAATGGTAAACACCTAAGGTGTAAAGTACATGAAGTGGCCACCGCAATTAGAGATTTATTCAACCTGCTTACTTTTGCAGAATAGGTTTTATGCTCAAGGTTTTCTTCTCACTTATGCGCCCAAACAAAATCTCTGCCAAGCTCGCAGGAGCTATCTCTTCTTTGCCAGTGCTTGTTAAAAAGATTACGATGTCCTTGATTATGCAAAAAAACAAGAGTCGATAGGAATAGGAATTATCAAAAATGTATGTGCAGTCTACGTCCCAGTTGAGTAGCTTTATTATACACTGCAGACCTCTAGTAACTTTGACGACACAGTGCCGCTTATGACCTTTTTTTCTAATGGTCTCGGTTTGATTGCCCTTGAAAAGCTGTAATTTTGTAGTGAAATCTTTATGGCAGCCAGCTAGACTTTGTAGACAGGACGGTTATGATCCTTGGTCAAAAAACACTGATAGTGTTACATTTGTTGCGACTTTGTCAACCGTCAGCCTCTGTCGGAACGCACGCTCTTCATTGATTCTTATACTGTGGGTATGAGCAATTTAGAGGCGAGAGAAATAGTTGTGTGATTAGTGGTGCGGTCTATCAGTAGGCAGAATACCGATTCGCCTTTCTCTCCCACATCAACACTTTTAGGCAGTCCATGTGGAAACGCCGTAGCTCGGCTATGTTCAAGGTTGTCAGCAGTTAACTCAGCCAGAATTCTGTATCATTTATAGAGATAATGGAGCCTTCAAGCAGTAGTCATATTAACATGTGGAATGTTTGAAGACCTTTGTGAAAGGTGAATGTGAAGAAATGATTCGCATGCAAGACGTAGTGGTATTTGCACGTCAACTAGGATGACCAATCAAGTAAAGTAGATAAAGAAAAAATAAAAAAGGCTGCTTTAAAAATACAGGCGAGTCATGCGAAATTGTAAAGACGTCAAAATAAAAATAGCTCATCAAATAAAATGTAATAGCAGCTTATTCTTTTCAATGTCCTAATCTCTAATGAAATTTGAAGTTTAAGAGAAATCTGTACTAAAAGAACAAAATCAGCTTCCACTTGTTTCGTGTATGCTTTGCTTGTGGTTCAGTTTTACAAGTGATGAGAAAGGAAAACTGAATTCAACAATACCTCTCTGTTTGAGTGTTTTTTTTTGAGACCTTACTGTTATTCAGTATAATCTGATAGCATACTTTAAGCTTCTCAGAGGTCTGGTCTGGCATTTCGAGTGCTAGACGTAGTTTTCGGCATTCTATCAAGCCTCATCAATAGCACATGCCTTTCGGTTAAACCGAGCCCTACATGTAAGGGTGTATGTCACACTGTACATCAGGCGAAGAGATCACCTGACATTGCACTGACAGTCGATTGCTCGTGAGCTGATAGAACAAATATAGCAATATCCTTCTGTTCGAGTGTTTTTCTCTAAGTCCTCGCTCGAAATTCAATATACTTGTTTGTCGCCGATATCCTTATGTATAGGGGTTCGGCTTAAACCGAAAGGCATGTTAATGATGAGCTCAACACACAAGCTGAAACGTACGTCTAGCACTCGAAGTGCCATACTATACCTCTGAAACTCGAATGCTATAGATATGATTCATTGTAAACACACTATATAGAATATAATATATATATATATAACATATGATCACGGTTACTGCAAAGTTACAGTTACTGGATTTCGGCTTTTACATGATCCGTGAGAGGTGGGCTGATTTTCTTTCCTACTTCTGTTATTGTTTCGGCCTAACACCGTCTACGAATCAACAAGTAGGAAGCCCGCCCAAAGATCCATCGCCGAATCCATTCCTTGGTAATGACATCATGAAAACTGCAAACGCCCTTGCAAGGTTACGTGGAAAGCAAGGAATGCCTTATGCACAACTAACAAGATACCATTTGGAATATGTGCTGGAGCCCGCACAGCTAATGAAGACGGACCAGTGAGTACTGCCACCACGGCAGCCAGTAGTACAAGATTCTGACCACGGCACCAATATAATGATCAAGCTGATACAAAAGTGTGATCTTAGATGAATACATAGAGACTTAGGTGATTCATTCTAACACTTATGCTGCCTGTCGATGTTGAACAGCTATATAGGAAGAATGATCATGTTCCGCAAGTACCTAAGTAGGTAGTGTCCCTTTCATTGATAATTTTAATGATGGCTGAGCATGCTTTTGTTAAGATCAGAAAATACTGATGTTAGTAAGTTCACAAGTTCTCATACAAAAATTGGCGACTTCAAAATTTAGATCAGTCCGTGCGCTACACTTTAGATTTTAGTAGGACGATAGAGATTCAGTGTGTTGAGCAACTAAACGATGGCAATACAGCATTTCAGATCTCTTCTAGCATAAACTGCAAAGCTGTTTCTAGGTAGTATATACTAAATATACTTTGATTTTGTTGTTCTTTGTGCACAGATACTGCTTATCGGCGCATGGACACCACGCTTTCATCTGGGGAGGCCGATGTTTGGAATGAAAATTCATAATGAAAAATGGTACTCCAAGCAAGAGACGGTCAGTTCATTGCTGCAATTTTTTTATAAGTTTCTATTTTCTTAATGATCCAAACTGAACAGCTTCAGCCAATTTTGACAACAGGTGAATATGGACCTGGTGAAGGTTTCTTTCCCCAAAGACTTGAGCATTTTGATAAAGCATCCAATGTGACTTGGAGTCAGGTGAGACAAAGTTCTGTTCATTTTTGCCTTGCAAGGCAAATCATTTTAGTCTCTAATGTTGCTATTCAGCATTACTTTTTCAACTTTCAATATCGCACGCCGAGATCAAATGCGGTTTTTCTAATGTTGGGCGGTGAAGGCCCAGAAAGCATCGACTGGGTATGTGCTTCATATAGCAAAAATTAAAATCGAGCGAAAATTTCAATTCGATCTTCTTTTCGCGATCACAATAATGAAATCGAACGTGTAATACGATAAACGGAAAACCGTTATTATCTGCGCGACTAAAATTTATGCACTACTTTCTTCTACTTTTTCTGCTTGGAATCGGTACCTTCTTAATGCCAGATGCGAGTTAACAGACTCTCAAAATCTGTTCAGTAAAGCAAATCTTGAGACTTTGGCGTTAATCCCTCTTTGAGAAGTGCTTTTCATGTTTGTTGAGTCATTGTTAAAAAATCGCAACAGCTAGCTTCTTCGCTGCGTTTTTTTAAGCGTTAGCAAGCTAGCTTAATGAAAATTTAAACCGAATTGTCATCCATCAACGCCTTTTCCTTGATATACTGTATTACTAATCACTGCACTACTTATCCTTTAAAGATCTGAAGAAGTCAAAGAACAGCGGGAAAAGGCTAAATATGTAATTTTAGGTAAAAAACCCAAACTATCCTTTTGTACACTGGGCGCAACAGTTTGGAGCAGTTATGTTCAACCTTGAGCATCGTTTTTACGGAAGTAGTCGTCCGACACTGTCAGTTCGCTTTCCTTTATTAACACAGGAATGTTATACGTTTCTGTTTCTCCATCGTCAATTAATAGACGGGCCAGTTTTCCTTAAAACGAATAAGACGAAAAATCACTTTCAGTGCGAAGAATTAGTGACTCTATCGTATTTGAATGAGGGAGCATTCGACAAAGATTAGATTTTTATATAAATTACTGTAGAGTAGCAACAAAGCCAATAGTGCGCAACATTTTCTTGATGACTGCATTTGATATGTAATAAGGTCTTGATAGGGATAATCAAAATCAGCCAAGAATCTCATTCATTATTTCAGCAATCAATCAGTGGAGAATCTGCGATTTTTGAGCAGTAGTCAAGCTATTGAAGATATTGCAACCTTCATACGAGTGATGAATGCCAAATTTGATCTGAACGAGGCGGTCTGGATCACTTTTGGTGGATCTTACTCTGGTTGGTGAACACGGCTTGTCGTAACATACAAGCAAGCAATGAGTGGAGAATATGCAATAATGGGAAGAATTGGTTGCGTCAGCTTCTACAGAGAAAACGATTAGGTTAAATTGTGTGGAAATGAATACATATTTTGCAGCTCTACATTGCACATACATAGATTTTCGAATGCCTGCAGAGAATTTTCGGCAGATTCATTCCTACGAATTCATGTACAAATGTAGTAGAGTGCAAACAATCGAAAATGCAGGCAAGATATTGCACCACAAAAGCCACGAACGTCCTTTTGTTGATTACTACGAGTTTTAGTGAAAACGAATACCCGTACCTTTTGAAAGTTTGCATATACATTCGTTGCAATAAAATCTATTTCATGAACAATCGGAATTCATTTATTTGATCACCTTTTGCGACGGTATGATCTTATATATACTCAACAATGTAGAGTGCTGTGCAAAAACATTTGCGTCAGCCAGGATTCGAACCCAGATCTCACTCTTTCCAGGAGCGCGTGCTGAACCGTTGCACCACTGAAGCTGGAATTCCGGCTGACGCAAATGCTTTTACACAGCACTTTGCATTATTGGCTATATTTCATAAACTGTTCTTTGTTACAAAAAGCCTACACGAGGTTGGTCTCTTCTTCAAAACAATGATAATATTTCGACGAATTCGCTTTTCAAAGCCGCTGAACTGCCTATATGATAGAGGTCACCGATGAGTTGTCGCACACTATGAGTGATGAATCGAACAATATTACCTAAGGGCGCATGTGGCGCAATGCCTAGAGATGCTCTGCGTCGCGCAAAGGTCGATGGTTCGTCTCGCGCTCATGGCTCACTAAGCCATCCATCCCCACGAGGTTGTTAGATGGGTACCGGACTGCTCGCAGACCTGTCTGAGAGAGTAAGCAGCACTGAGTAAATACAGCGGTAGGCCACCGCGAGTCGTTATAAAGGCCATATATGCATTCATTTACCTCAAGCGAAGTTACATATTGAAGACGAATGCATGGGATATCCCTCAGCGAATGATCAATGCCGAGAGCTTTATCCTTTGCCCTTTTCGTAATGCTAACTATATCGCTTGCCGCTCCGCTGATCGTCGACTATTGAGTGCAAGAATAGCTCAGTGAGTCCTCTTCGCTATAGGACCGGCCCACTTTATCCTTGATAGCTTAATGTGTAGAACGGCATCCCTACATTCGATTGTTAAAGCATATTAGAGCTATGAATCCTTCCTCTCATTTACGATATACGAAATACTCTGACATCGATCTCTCGGCGCGTTCAATAAGGCCAAGTGATCTTTCATCCTGCTTCCGTAGCGACCAGGTTTCTGATGCACACATCAAGGAAGGTATAATCGTGGAAGGGAAAGAGTAGACTCGGAGTCGGAAATTCTTCGTTCTCCACTACATCTTCAATTGCTATCGAACGCTTTCTTAGCTGCTCGCTTCCTCTTGCTTAACTCCGCAGCTAGGTCGTTCATTATGCTGCCCTCAAAATCTAGATAGACGTAAATAAAGCAATCGGAAATATTCATGTTGTTGCACGTAAATGGGGCATTAGAAACTGATTCGTTCCTCATTAAGATTGTTTTCATTGCATTTAGGTGGAGATCAATCTAATATAATTTGAATGCTTGCCCTTTTTTCAAATGCTTTTGAGCATTTGGAAAAAGTTTGAAAATTTGAAGAGGTCGACAATTGACTGCCGTTTAGATGGAATCGAAGTAAAAAAAAATCGTTTTGACTTGAGGGTGGAAGCTCATTTTACGCAGTGAAAACGAAAGAGTATAGACCATTTGTGACGTGTGATGACAAAGGGATCCATCGTAATTGTAAAATTCGGTGACAATCGGCTCAGTGGTTGGAACGAGATGAAACTCCGCAGGACCCAAACTGAAATTGCCCTAATAAAAGATTGTACCAACCTTTTGGTATCCTACAAGTGGTTAAACTATTACGGCTTCATGAATCCCGGTGAAGTGATCACATTGGAAGAGTATATCCAGCATTATGACGAAATACCAGAAACTTCAACGACTGCGTCCTGATTTGGTCAACAGAGAGCCAGCAATATTCCAATGTTAACTGGCACCTCACGTTGCACGAATGATAATGCAGGCGTTGAGAGAGCTGTGACATAACCTGCCTCACCCGTCACGTTACGAGACTTCTCGCCTACGAATTATCAAATCTACAAATATCTCGCAAGCTTCTTGTTCAAGGAGTACTTCTGAAGCAGAGGCGAAAGTCACGCCGCCATCAACTTCAGCCCTCAAAATAGACAGCTTGGATTACTGGGGGGCGAGATGGAGCCAAAAATCAAAGGTTCATTACACTAAACTTGTAAAAACTCATTCCATGGGCCAGATTAATTCTCTTATGCGAATCTGAAATATTTGTGACATTTCTCGCTTGAAGATAAGAAAAAAAGAAGGCAATAGGTAGTTTCCAGCGAATTACTGTGATACCTATAGGCTTCGTCAGTTGTTCGATTTTGGCTTATTGTTCTTTATATACAATTATAAGACGACAAGTGATAGATCTGACATTAAAGCCGTTTTTAAAGTATAACTCTCCGGCTAACGTACCTATAAATACGCTAATATGAGAGGGTTGTGTAACTCGTAAAATCGCAGGTGCTCTGTCACTTTGGGCTCGCGAAAAACATCCAGAACTCATTGCTGGAGCCGTGGGCAGTTCGGCACCGATCCAACTCGAAGTAGACTTTTGGAGTAAGCATTTTATCACACTTAACAATTTATAAGAGCATGGCACAATCTTTGGGACATTCTTCAGAATATCTACAAGTAGTTGAAGGCTCATTGCGCTCCTACAGTGACGAGTGTGCCGAAAACGTTCGCAAAGGATTTCAATCGCTGACCTTTTTGATGAGTTCCGAAAAGGGTCGCAAGAAACTCTCAGATCTATTTGTGTAAGTCATCGCTGAGCTCACATAAGGCCTAAATGACGAAATGGCTATTTCCAGACTAAACCCGCCGTTTTCGAATCTTTCCTTAACCTACAATGACATTCAGAACTTCTACACGACAATGTACGGTAACTTTCAAAGAGCAGTTCAGTACAGCGGTGACAATGCCGTGAGTGAAAGTATTGTTGAACAACAATCTAATTTCCTACTAATGAAAGCTCAACCCATCTGAACTGATAAATTACTACACATCGTTACATTCGCTTAAAGGACTATTAAACTGTTTGGAAATCTACTACGATTCACATTTTTATTTTTCTTTGGAACGTTTTATAGCATTCCTTCCAATTTGCTCTGCCACTGCACATCACTTCAAAGCATAATTCATGTTCTTTTACTCTGCACAGTCAATTTTAGTGCAAGCCGTTTCCTTAGGTGATTTTAGATGTCAAAATTTGGAACTGAGATATGCAACTCTGAAAAAAATGGCTAGGAATTTTGCATTGACTTCGGATAACCTAGACGAATAGCTCTTTTAGTACATTAATTTATGTTGCCCTGTCAGCTGGCTACCATTTGACAGACAAAAATTTTTCATATGACAAACTACTATATTTCAGGAACCATACAAAATGGGTTATGGTATTGAACAAGTATGTCACATTATGAACAACAATGCCACAGATCCGTTAACGAATCTTCAGAGGGTAAATGTATACATGGCAGGTACATGACTGAACAGATCGTAGTGATAGAAATGATGTATATGTTTATGAGGCACTTTTTCAACATGAGGAGATTCAGAATTGAGTGGATCTTTCGAATATACACCAAACAGTTACGAGGACATGATCGATTATCTGAGAATTGAAGATTTTAGCAATACATTTGATAGTGAGTATCCACATATCACTTCTCATTGTCAAATTGATAACTTATTGATGTGCACAAAAGAGTACTTCAAATGTTTCTAGGCACAATGACTTAGATCCTGTTATGACCGAGTTTTTTCTCATATGTTTTTTTTTTATGAAAGAGCAAGAATAGCGGTGGCTAGAGATATCGTGTAGTCCACTCAGTGCCCCTCACTTGTTCGACTGTGTTCCAACCTACTAAGCTGTTCATACCGCTGCCTCAGACGAAGTGGCGCCGGACTTACCAGAAAAAGGCTCTATCCAATACACAAAAGCTGGAGCAATCTATTCGGAAAATCAACGATTTCATTTAAGTTCCATTTGGTGACGTTTATATAAAAACCAAATGTTCAGCAAACGGATGATCAAAGCGCCTACAAAATCGGAGAACGTTTTCTGACGGTGCATATGAGTATAAAGAATTGAACCATGAAAGTGTTTGGCTCCGCACATTGTGCGATATGTGGTCATGCGAAAATTTAGGAATGTTCTGGCATATACGGGAAAGTGCCAAATGATGCGCAAAGTTTTGCACCTCGCTCAAAACTAAATTCGAGTTTTTCTCTTTCCTGAGGTGGGCAAAAATGAGACACGGGTTCAACTCTCAGTCGAAGTTTGAAGTATTGCATCAAACTCAACATTAATAGATTCTCAGTAATAACATCACTACTTGAAAAGTGGTTGATTGAAGAATTTTTGCCGAATACATGATTCCAATAGCTTTCAGCTTGACTGGGCTCATTGTCGATATGTGCTAACCAAACCAAAGTGTCTACAGTTGATTGTTTAAAAAATCGACACCTTGTATCGGAGAGAGAGTGATAATAGAAGAGGGCCCCCGCTAGTGCACTGATTAAAACGCGTTCGCGGAAACGATGAGACGTGGGTTATGCTCTCACGCAAAGATTGAAACTTTTTGTGTAACTTAACATTGTTGAATATATAGTCATATCATCACGTCACTGATAATTTCATGGTGGGAAAAGTGGGATGTGAAAAATATTTATAGGTAAACCAGATACCAACACGTAATTATCCTTCGACTATTTGGCGGGTATGACAGTGTAGTTGAATGAGATAACCGTTATTCTTGCGGAAGAGGTCATATAAGATGTGATTCGTCGAGCTAATTCTGGAATTCCTTCTGAACCAGAATTCTGTATTGAGTAGAGTTGTGTGAGAACGTAGAGAAGAAGTCCAACAATATGAAGTGTTGAAGAGAGAGTGAGAACAGAATAGAGTGACGGTTGTACGATGGTTAGCACACGCCCCTGGGAAGGGTGAAATGCGGATTCCACCCTATCCGACGTTTAACACGCTGAGGACCACGTGCGACGTTTCGTCGCAGAGCATGCGACGTCAAAACTCTTCAGTTACTGTAATGTCGGCGCTGCGCCCTGTGGGAAAGCGGCGAATCTCGTGAGAAAGCAGACTCGAGACAGCATGACAGATGCGGGAGACGAACCCAGATGGTTCTTAAAGAGCATTTTCATCATGAAATAATGAAATTTCATTGAAAAACTTTCTACAGAGATATTCTCAGAAAAGAGAACATCCATATCTTCCATATTACATCTACATTTATTATATTTCAACGACAAGACCACACCGCTAAATGATAACATAAAATGATTATGATAGTGATAGTGATTATGCTTTCGATAATGGTAATGATTACGTAAGTGATAATGATTGCCAGCCTTTTGATCTTTTTATGAGATCGATAAAGGCACTTGCACAGTGCTTTCCATTCAATTCATGGACATTGCATTGACCAGAAGTCGAACTTGTACCTGATAAAGTGAATCATGACTTTTGTTTGATAATGGTTGTGATATATATAGCACGAGACCTATCGGCTCAAAAAATGTCATATCCTTAACTGATGATAGTGACAATGATAATGGTAGTGAAAGTGATACTGATAATTATAGTGATTACGGTAGTGAAAGTGATAATAATGATGACGACAATGATGGTAGTGATAGTGATCAGTGATGATAGTGGTAGGTGATTAGTGATAACGATGATGGTGACAATGATAGTGGTAATGGTGACAATGATAATGATGATAGTGATAGTGGTGATAGTGATAGTGATAATCATTAGTGATAACATGATAGCGATAGTGATAATGGTGATAGTGGCAGTGATGATAGTGATAATGATAATCTTGATAATGATGATGATGATAATGATGGTAATGATAATGATAGTGATAGCGGCAATAATAATGGTAGTGATCACGATGGTATTTGTGATGGTGATGGTGATAGTGATGGTGGTAGTGACAGTGATAGTGTTAGTGGCAGTGGTAGTAATGGTGATAGCGATAGTGATAGTAACGGCTACAGTGATAGTGACAGTAGTAGTGAAAGTGATGGTGATAGTGATAGAGATAGTGACAGCTTCCTAGTAAGTGGTTGCCCATACCCAAGGCGTAGCTTCTTCTGCCTTTCTTGTCACTCTCAACTTCCCACGGTCTCAATCACCTACCAAGACGGCGGCGTGGAATGAAGGCGCTTGCTACAAGATAGCGCAGGCTCAACAACGGTTTCTTACAGAGACGCACACACCCGGGCTAGCGAGTGCCGCGAACGCGACGGTGCGACTCCCCTTGATCAACGATGGGCGTCAGACTGTTAAAGCTTCGCATATTACTAAGCAGTATTGAAAACATATTTATAACATCATACCATCTCTAAAAGTGGTTATAAAAAAATTCAATCCAGAGAGTGTCGAGAACGGAGTACAAACTTCCCTCTACAATAGCACCATAATTGATCTTGTTTTCAGGTGGTGCTCGTAGTTGGACGTGGCAAACTTGTACCGAGTTCGGTTACTTTCAATCCACTGATGGCGGCCCGAACGGCATATTCAGCTCGGTAACTCCAGTTAGGCAAGTCAAGCTGATGTACATTATGTGCAGATATGCCAACGTATCTTTCTAGCTTCTTTCTGAACATTTGCCGTGACGTATTTGGTCCAACATTTGATGCTGACTACGTTGCTGATGCAGTTCGCTCCACTATCGCGTACTATGGTGGTGCCGACGGCTACAGGGTATTTCACCTGAACTGTTTCTAACATTTCTTAGCCGCGAGAATAAACCACATTCAACTTTTGTCCTAATCCAATAATTTTTACAGCGGGATTCAAAGGTAACGAACAAAGAGAAAGAATAAGAGTTGGCTTGTCTGAAGTAGTAAGCATGAATTGTAGGGAGCGATTGTAAAGTGGTAGGATAAAGTAAAGTGATAAAGTGCAAATTGTATTATAAGCAAAAAAGCATCTTGATGTTTTCTGTGTTTACCAGAATATGCCAATCTCTTAAAGTTCAAGCGATTTTCAAACTGTTACTGCTAAGAAAATTGTTTCGAGAGTGGTAGGAGTAGCCCTTCATTTCTTTTTACTGTTAGTTTTCATTACGTGTTCCATGTGATGTCAACATGTTGTCAAAAATGAACTCGATTCTGTCATTTTTTTGAATCATTATCGTCATCTGTAAACTTCTCAGGGTACCAATGTTGTGATTCCGAACGGATCTCTTGATCCATGGCATGCACTTGGCAAGTACACATCCAATGATCCGTCCGTTGTTTGGTATCTCATCAACGGTCAGTGCTCATCTAGACATGAAAAAATAAATTTAATAGTCTTAATTGATCTCCCAGGCCATCAGGCGCTAATAAAGTTTTTTCTGATGCTGTAAGGATGATCTCATCAACGATGAAGAGCGCAAGTGACACAGTGGTTGGAGGCCCTCTGCGTCGCACACGAGTTCATTAATTCAATCTCCCGCCCATGGCTCACCAAGCCATCCATCTCTGCGAGGTCGGTAAATTGGTACCAGAATGTTCTCAGACTTGTCTGAGAGGTTAAGCAGCGTCGACTCGGTTCAGCAGGAGGCAACTGCCAGTCATTGTAAAGGCCAGATACGCATTAAATCACCTCAAACGGAGTTAAACATTGAAACGAATATATGGCACATCCCTCAGGAATTCATCAACGCCGAGAGCTTATCCTTTATCCTTTGTGAAAATGATAAGCTGTGAAGTTAGTCCAACGATGCGAGATCAAACTGACAATCATATATTCATGGCAAGGCATGAAGGATGCTCATTCAATACACTCAATAAATCCAGAATACCTACAATTTCATTGAATTGGTGCTTTTCCATTTTACTAAGGAAATATAGTGTTAATTTGCAGAGGGTGAGATGATCACCCTGAACAGCGCAAGGCGCATATCAAACCAAACTGTTACACAGTACTTTTAATCTCAGCATCACGCAAGCTTAATCAATATCTAGTGATATATTATTTGTTATGAATGCGGTATAAATTACACTGTGACAGTTTAGGCACCGCTCACTGTGCGGACATGTACCCGGCGGCCGAAGACGATCAACCGGGTTTGGGAATTGCACGCGCTCTTATCCAGAACAGTCTTGCGGTTTGGTTGACAAATCCACGATCCGCAGGAGAAATAGAAGATCGTAAAACTTTATGTCGGCTTTGTTACTTCAGATTAGCTTATGAATTAACATAGATTTTAGGAAACAAATCACACATTCACTAAGAAAGTGCGTGATTTAGTATATTAAACGCATATCCAGTCGTCACCGAGTATATGTAAACATCAAAATTGTTTACATTGTGCTGCTAAATATAAGAGATCTATTCCTGTTCCACAAAAGGCTAAAGTAATGTGGCGTTCAAGACAAAAATTTGATCGAGCGAGTGAAAATGGGTAGCATTATTTACCTTGATATATTTTAGCGTTAGATCCTGAAGAATTGCAAGGAGTGCCCAGAAAGCGCTCAGATTCGGACTCTCAAACAGTCGAAAGCATTCCTAACGAAATTAAAGAGCTCATTGAGGCGGTAGGTGTTATGTGAGATAAGACCAAAGTCAGATGACTGTCTTCTGCCTTTCCGATTCTTAAGGACATCACAGAATGGCTGCCATATCAAAAAATGCATCTAGGAAGACCACCACACGGATTTCAGCCCGAACCGGACGTGGTGAGTCAGTCCACTAGTGGGTGATCACATCTGGTTGGATAGCACAGAAAAAGCTGAGTGTTTGAATGTGAATGAGATGAGAAGTTCCTCGCCAAGACATTACAAGCTATTAAACAGCGTAAAAGCCAAAATGTACAACAAAGCTGATAAGCTCAACCTAATAAGCTGTTCAGTGTTGTTTTTATAGATATATTGTTTCGGGGAGCGAAGAGCCCACAAATTTTTAAATTGACAGGTAGAAGTGACCTCTGGTATGATGAGGTTATTCTGCAGGGCGACAATGCTACTCCCTTAGACTTCATCGCTGGATCCATCACTCAACCCGTGGATCACTTTGACACACAGAATCCAGGAAAGTTTGAACAGGTCTCGTAGTGCATGTGTTTCATACAAATGCTGACTGCTAGAAACAAACATATCCTTAGGTGACTCAAAGGAGACGTCTAAAAGGACTCTAAAGCTTTCATTTCACTATAAATTTCAAATTGGCTTACAAGAAAACAAAACCCGCGAAGAGTCTTTCAAAAAGCACTTCTCTAATTGTATCGTAGAAAGGTCAAGATCACAAAAAAGTTGACTTGGTGCGCTGCTTCTCAAAGAAGTGTCACATTTTTTAGAATTGGTTTTACTATTTTGAAATCTTCTAATTTGAATATTGTGAGCGATAATACTTACTTATTGAGTACTTGGAAATCGACTGATTCTGAGCACTGTAACCAATTTTGACTGTATGATTATGAATTGCTCCTCCACATATGGTTGAGATTTTGGGCGTATAGTATTATTTGTCCTATTTTGCTACTAGAGCCTTAATGAGAAGTCTATAGTCAATTAAACGTTATAGCTATTCTTCAAAAACTCACAATGGGCAAAACCTGGAGGACCCATGTTTCTGATGATTGGTGGAGAAGGATCGGCAACGATAGGATGGATTCTCAATGGAAATATCACCTATCTGCGATTGGCTAAGAAGTTCGGGGCCACCGTATTCCTTTTAGAACATCGATATTACGGCAGCAGCATTGTTGGAGGGTATGATAGCCCATAGTGGTAACGATAGCTTCTATAGCTCATAAAATTTGAAATTCATAATCCTTAATACATTAAGTCAAAGATAATCAAGGTCACAAAGATTTCCTAATCCGGATCTCAAGTTCCTCTCGTCTCTACAAATGCTCTATGACGTTGCGAATTTCATCAGAATGGTTAACTCACACTATACTACTCCTCCGAAGTGGATCACGTTTGGAGGATCATATTCAGGCAAGCAATTCATTAATCTCGTCTTGTTTCAAGTTATCATAGCGATATGAATCAAGGATCTCTGTCGTTATGGATGAGAGAACTTTTTCCTGAATTGGTACATGGAGCCGTGGGTTCTTCGGCACCAGTTGAAGCAAAGCTTGATTTCTACGGTAACACTCTTGCCGCATTTCTTTTTACTGAAAATAAAATTTTATTTGTATTTAGAGTATTTGGAAGTGGTTGAGGGATCAATCAGAGCTTATAATAAACACTGCGCTGAAAATATAGCCAAGGTATGGCAAACATTCAACAGAATGGTTGGTAAGTGCAGATTACGTCAAGGTCGCGCACATGCGTATGATTAATTGCCGTCATCCATTCAGTTGGTGAGGGATATACACCTCAGCGCCAATCATTGCCGCTCAACTGAATATCGGAAAGGGTTTTTTGAGAACTCTTTGATTGCTGGACAAAGATTTCCTTCCAAATTATTAGTTTGAAAGTATGCTTGATTTTCAAGGAGAACCTTATAATGCGCTACGTTTGCTTGATTTTCAAGGAGAATCTTATATTGCGCTGCAGCTGGACAAATGAGATTGAGTCTCACACTCGGCGCTCATATACTGTCGGCTAGGGTGTATGAGTGGCTGTGGAGTGCGAATCACATATGGTTCATTATTTTTGATATTTTATTGATGGTTTTCATCCATTCTAGCAGAAACTCAGAACGAAATGTATGATTTATTGATTCCATGGTTTTCTTTACATGTTGAAATGCTTTACGTGCATAGGCCTAGGCTTAGGCATAATAACGGATTTATCTAGAAATATAGCATGAAATCACGGACCTCCCTCTTTGAGGGATCCCGCCCGGTTAGTCGCGAGGGCACGTGGCGCATCCCCAGATGGTGGATAGGGGAATAAGCGCGAACCAAAAGCGACCGTGTGCTTCCTAAAGGCGCGGGTGGATTCAGGGGTGAGCTCGCGGCTTCTGATGCGCCGACTTGACAAAAACTCTATTTCTACGAGTCAAGTCAGCCAAAAGCCTGCAATCAAGCTGCTGGGAAGTACATGGGAGGCGGTTAGGAAGTCGCCTCCGACAAACAAGCTCCTCCCGCTCACCCAAGAGAGACTGGCAAGCTACTCGTGAGTACCCAGCCCCCACCTTTAAAGCCTGGCAGGCTATACGTTGGGTATCAAAATGCCAAAAACAGTAACAAATATGGCCTCATTCCCCTGACCCCGAAAGAGCCCCTGGTACGGCAGCGCCAGGTAGGACGAGTACGGAGAGGCTGTCTAAAATCTCAGGGCCGAACTAGGCTGCCAAGATGGAACGGACTAAAATGACGATCTGTACATACAACGCAAGAACTCTTGCTGACGAATCCGCTGTAGAAGATCTATTGATTCAAGCAAGAAGAATAAGGTACGACGTCACTGGCCTGGCTGAAACGAGAAGGCGCCATCCTTTTCACGCTGTTTATGACACCGGAGAAGAACTGTTTTTGGGACATACGATAGCAGAAATGTCGGCGGCGTTGGCGTCCTCGTCAAATCGAATTTCGCTGTGAACATCGATTCTTTTGATTAACTAACAACCCGCATCGGACGATTACGGTTGAAACGATGTGGTTCTATGCCGGCTTTGACCATCTTCGTTGCTTACGCACCAACATCAAGCTTTGAAGAAGACAAAGTCGAAGCGTTCTATATGGACCTCGAAAAATTCTTCAGAGAAGATCACACATTCTTCAAGGTCATTTTCGGAGATTTAAACGCAAAAATTGGACCTAGAAGAGAGTCTGAAGAACGTCACATAGGGACCCACGGACTAGAATGGAATGAACAGGGTGACAGGCTATCTGGGTTTATCATGACGACCCAAACCATCCATGGCAACTCGCAATTCCAAAAGCCTGCTTTTCAGCGATGGACGTGGGAGTCTCCTAATGGAGAGTACCATAACGAAATAGATCACATCTTAGTAAATCTAAGGTTTTGCCTGACCGACTTCGCTGCTGTTCCTAAGTTCTGCACGGGATCAGACCATCGCCTTCTTCGCGCAACGTTCCGTTTTCGAGGAGAGGAGAGAAAGCCGCTAAATTCAAGCAACGAAGTCCCAGAACTACCATAAACTGAATGTATTCAAATTATTAGTCTGCTCTTGAAAAGATACCGTTGTCGACAACATTGACGAAGAATACGATCGACTCGTTGAATATCTTCACGTTAGCGCTATGAAAGCCGAGAGTCCTAAGGTCACGAAGAGACGCTTGTATCCGCAGACATTCGAGCTGATACGTCAACGTGGAATCGCACAAGCTGCAGGCAATCGAAACCTTACGTCCGAACTTGCGAAACGCTGCAGAGAAGCGATAAAAGAAGACCTCAAAGAGCGAAGAGCAGCACTTATGGCAGAAGCTGCAGAAGCTTGCAAGAGCATTCGCAAAGCCCAGCGAGGCCTCGCCAACTATAAGACCAAGATGATTGCATTCCGATACCTGACGGACACTTAGAGCTTCGACAAAGGCTATGGAAAAAATCATCTACCAATACTACTCGGATCCCTTCGCTAGCCATGTCCTCCTACCGTCATATAAATTGAAAGAGGACGATTATGTCGCTCCACCGCTCCTCCCTTCCGAAATCCGACATGCTATATCGTTGATGGAGAACAGAAGAACACTCGGTCCAGACAGGATTAGACCAGAACACCTGAAGATCCTGGCACCAGTTCTAATCAGCACGTGGCTTGGCTCTTCACTCGCTACCTGTCAGAATGCAAGGTCCCTATTCTATCGATAACCAGCAAGACCGTACTGTTGTTCAAAAAGGGAGACCTTTACGACATAAGCAATTATCGTAGAATCGCTTGCTGTCCGTTGTCTATAAACTCTTTACTCGGGTCATACTAAACAGGATCGACAGAACACTGGACGAAGGACAGCCATGCGAACAAGCAGGGTTCCGAAAAGGATTTAGTACCATATACCACATCCACACGATTACAAGACTCATTGAAGTTTCACGAGAGTACAAGCAACAACTCTGTCTTACTTTCATCGATCTGAAGAAAGCCTTTGATTCAGTGGAAATAGGAGCGGTTATAGAGGCTCTGGATAACTAGGGCATACCTACTCGGTACATAATGATCCTTCATGAGCTTTATAAGGATTTCACGACCACAATATCTCCATTTTACAACAATATCACCATTGACGTAAGAAGAGGGGTTCGACAAGGCGATACAATTTCGCCAAAACTATTCACTGCCACCTACAAAACGTCATGCGAACATTAGAATGGGACGAAATGGAGTGAAAATTGACGGTCGACAATTAAACCATCTTCGCTTTGCTGACGATATCGTTCTCATAGCACCAGACATCAGTCAAGCGGAACGAATGTTAACCGATTTCGATAACGCTTGTGGAAAGATTGATCTTCAACTAAATCTAACGAAAACAATGTTCATGAGGAACGGATGGGTTTCGAATGCACCATTCACGCTCAACGGAACGACAATCTCCGAATGCTCCAGTTACGTCTATCTAGGTCGTGAAATCAACATGATGAACGACCTAGCTCCAGAGTCGAGCAGGAGGAAACGAGCGGCTTTGGGAACGTTTAAGAGCATCGAAGATGTAGTGAGAGGACAAAGAACATCCGACTCCGTGCCCACCTTTTCGACTCGACAATAATCCCTGCCCTAACGTATGCAGCAGAAACCTGGTCGCTACGTAAGCAGGATGAAAGATCACTTGGCGTTATCGAACGCGCAGTCGAAAGGTTGATGCTAGGAGTATCCCGTACCTCGCAAATAAGAGAAAGGATCCGAAGTTCCGACCTACGTCAACGATCGAAAATGAGAGACGCCGTTCTACACACCAAGATATCGAAAATAAGGTGGGCTGGACGCGTGATGCGCTTCAACGACAACCGATGGACGAGGGCCGTACCGACTGGATTCCTCGGGATATCAAGCGCACTAAAGGAAGACCACTGACCCGCTGGTCCGATTTTTTCACGAAAACGATAGAAGAAAGATATGATGCTCAGCGAATCCCTAGATCGAGGAGGACCCACTGGGCTACTCTTGCACGCGATAGGGAAAAATGGAAGAGTTGCTGGTACCCGCTCGAGTCACTTTAACGATCACCGGGACGGCAGGTGATACAGGTGATGGCATCAAAATGAAAAGCCCAAGTACAGAGGACGGTCGAATAACGTTTTTGTGCAATTCCAATACAGAGACCCGAAAACTCCACGAAATGGAGGAAGTATGTAGAATGCATAACTATGAGCGCGATAATGCGTCCTGTGTAGCACTCACTTGCATTTTGAAAAACAAGTATACTTTTGAAAGTACTCAGATTTGACCACTCGAACTGTTGTTGAAATTCTAGAGATAGGCCTCTGTCCAGCAAAATGCCTCTCCAAAAGCCCTTTCCTATGATACAAAAGTTCACTTTTTTTGTTTATAGCGCCATTGTTGATGGTCTTGATCACATATTTTGTAGCAAAGTGCTTTGCTTTTGCATTGAAAAGCGACAATAAAATATAGTTGCGCCTTTACGACAGTGATTGAAAATAGCTAATACTAGCATAAACCAAGGTGATGACTAGAATTTTAACGAGAATAAGTGTTATTAAGAATAACTGGTAAAGTTGCTGAATTCATTTGAAGATTTGAAAAAAAAGAGAAAGTGATTACCATCCCAGAACTAAAATCAGAAATCCAAATTTTTAGGGATTTGATGAAATTCACCAACTTTCTATGACGACGCACGGAAGGAAGAAGTTGTCCGATACCTTTACGTCAGCTTTGTTTTTTCACTTTCTTTCAGCGGGTTGAAGTTTATTTCGCTGAATGCTTTACTGACGCAATCAGCTGTGGAAAATTTGGTACAATTCGGTTAGACGGCGAGAAAAATTTAAGCCCAGTTCAGTCACTGGACAGGAAATTTTCATAGGAGTGTTAGTTATCAACCAAAAACTCATATCCCTGACTATAACTTCATACCGCCAGCTTTTCAAAACACCTCTTTATAACGCTGCTGCATCCAGAAAAAAATTTTATTTCACATTCGCCTTCCGCCTTCAATTTTACGACCCCTTACAATTCGCTGGACCATAAAGTATATCAATGTGTAGAGAAACTTTCGTAGTATCTTATTCAACCATTTCATCAAAAGTTTCTTTGAAAACGGAGGAAAATATCCTAATTGAATAACATTATATCGATTGTTTCGTCTACGTTCTCCCTCCTGCCGCGACCCTGCCACAGCCAATGTCTTGTCGAATAGTCAGAAAAGAACCTGTCAAAAATGTGAAACTTGATCTTGTTCTCCCTGCTAAACCTTATTTCCAGAAAAAGCACATCGGTAGATTCGGGAACATAACGCTATCGGGTGATTGCTAATGGCCTAGAGGAAGAGCTCTGTCCGGCGAAATAAAGCATAAATCAAAAGATCAAAGAAGACCAAAGATCAAAAGGATCTTTTTATAGAGCAAGCAAATTTTTGTGCACTTCGTAACTTGTGCTATAAAACGAGCACTAGCACTTTAAGGAAAGGTTTTGTCCATAAGCGAGATAATAAAAAACACGTGATCGCGTGAAACAATTTTATTTCTGATTTGACATCGCTATGGATTTTAAAAACCGACCAAGTAGAACCCTAGCCAGAGATTCAAGCCTTTGAATGATTGCAAACACTTCCAAGAAAAATTTCTGTCCAGCGATTGAGGTCGGCTTAAGAATTTGTTGCCGCCCTACCGAATTGTAGCGAAATTTTCGTTGAAGAGTTGGCCCGTATAGACTGGAATCGATTGATATGATCGTCGTGTTATTTTAGGCTTCAACCGGAGTGGGATGAAACCGTAAATGTCACCGAAATAGACTTGCAATTCTTCTTCTCGAATATCTACAGTCAATTCCAAGGCGCTGTGCAGTACAGCGGCGACAACACTGGTGTCAGTTCCCATTTCATAAATTTTCATTAGTTCAATTCTTGTATGATGTTTAGAAAATCAAGAAAGTCGATGATAATACTATCTCGTGGTTTTCTATTTTAAACGAAGTTCTTGGATCACAGTAGGCAGATTTCGGTGACAATAACAGTATAAGTATAAAAAGAACTCGCTAACTAAGAGCTTAGTAGGATGAAGATGGTTATTTGCTCCTTTCCATTGAGTATTCTTCCTTTTGTAAGACGGATTTGAAAAAAAAAACGCAAAATGTGATCGTGCCTGTGGAGAGATTTTCAAATTCTTGCAGACCTATTTCACCAATCTCACTCCGGCGTGGCCGTGGATTTCGAGATTTACATTAAAAGCGCTACTAATAAATAGGATGCCATAATTCACTGGTATATTGGCGTGAACTTAATCATTACCTTGCAAGTGCTGATGTTATGGAAAACTTCTTGAACGACTTTTAGGGATACAATCTTAGTGTCTCGTCATGATTCGAGGCAAAGCAGTCAAATATGTAAGCAATATTAATAGTTTAAAAGAAAAAGTACTCTTTATTTGCTCCTTTCTCTATCGAACAAAATCCTTTAGCCAATATCTTCGGAACGAAATCGTACGAGTTCATAAACAATGCATTGCATTAGCATTTATTCTACTCACTTCCAAATTCTTGCCTTCTAGGGCTACGCATCTGGTCACGGAATAGCGGATATGTGTGCCATCATGACCAACGACAAATTCAGTCCTCTTCAAAATATTGCAACTTTCAATAAATATATGACAGTCTTCTACCAGGCTTGTTGGCCTCAATTTCCATGTTTTTTGCTCTCTTATTTTATTTTCTAGCTAATTTGCGACATAACTGCTTGCCTGCTGATCAATACGACCTAAATTTTAGGGCGGAGCACCATTTAGATACACTGCGAATAGCTATAGACGATTTGTTAACAGCATAAAGTATGGACAACGATTAGGACCCAGTTAGTTCATTTGGAAATCAGCTGTCAGCTACAAAAAATTTCATATTTGCTTTTCAGTATCGACTCGAAGGTTACTCGATATTGCAAGCTTGCTATTCAGACAAGAACAAGAACAGATATTATCAATTTGAATTCATTTTTTGATCTGTTTGCATTCAGGTGGTCGTGCGATGGCGTTGTGGACCTGGCAAACTTGTACCGAGTTCGGTTACTTCCAATCATCGGACTCGTCCTATAGCATCTTTGGCAGTCCGACTCCTGTGAAGTTAGTTTGTTGATATAGTACAAATATCACAGATGGAAAAGAAAAGCAGAAAGACATCAGTTTTTGTGGTTCAACGAGTGCCAAAATTCTCATACTTTCAACAGAGGATGGTCGAAACTCGGAAAATGAAGACGAAACTAAGGGATATATAGTATCCTTACGTGTATAACTCAACATAGGAACCCATTGTGACTTTACAAATCAATGGAAATCTTGAATCCAACGATATGATATTTGGATGATCACCTGAAAGGGGGAGTTGATATGAATAATCACGCTCACACATGATAATTTCCTTGCAACTTTACTTTCGTCACCGTGTCAGACCTTTTACTAGCAGTTTGCTTTGGTCAAAAATTGTTTTTTAGTATGTACGCACAAATGTGTGCTGATGCATTTGGTGACAAATATTCAATGGCATATCTGCAGGAAAATGTGGCGAGGACGAATAGGAGGTATGGTGGACAGCGCAACTACAAGGCAAGTATGAGTCGTCTTAGTACAAAAATGACTTTCTCAACAGAAAGAAATGGAATGTTTCAGGGCACAAACGTCGTAATTCCGAACGGGTCCATCGATCCATGGCATGCGCTAGGAAAATACACCTCCAACGATCCGTCAGTGGTGTGGTATCTTATGAACGGTAAGATAAGCCCGCTGAAGAGAACGAGTTGTTTGTGGCTTGAGATGTTCCTGTTAAGCACCTCTAGGGTAATGGTACGAATTTAGGGACAGCACACTGCGCGGACATGTATCCAGCACGTCAGGAAGATATGCCTGATCTAGCCACAGTTCGACATTTGATAGAGCAGAATATCGCTAAATGGATAGCGAACGACCGGCCAGATCTCACTACGGGCGTCACCTTTCCGACCACTAAAAGCTCCTCAACCTCCACCTCTCCGGCCGCCACTAGAAGTTCCTCGACCGCCACCTCTTCGACCACTAAAAGCTCCTTTACCTCCACCTCTCCGCCCACTCACACCACCTCGCTTTCAAACGGTGAGAGTTAGCGTCTCTATCGTTTTTGCTTTTCATCACAACTGATTTATTCTATTACTTAGGACTTGACATTCGATATATTGCTTACTCAATAATAGTTTTTTCTTCATTTTTTTTACTATTAAAATGCAAAACTGGTTCATTGTCGGTCAGTCATCGGTGCAATTCTCAACCCTCCAACTGTTCATTTCAATTTACTAAGTCCTCTGTCGACTAGAATTGCTTACAGTGTTTCCTGGAGTAAGAAATGACTGGTGTGTATCTGTCAGTGATCGTACAATTTTCAGAGTTCACCTTCACCATTCTCTCGATATGCATTGTGATAGCAACGAAGGACGTATTTTAATATTGAAAGTTGATAATATTGAAATTTTGGCCTCTATGATATATGATAAGTGTAGTTTTGAGAGTAAAATAAATTTCTTAGTTTTGGCTCGTCTTAATGAAACTGCTCAGGGCAAACATACTCTGCAGGACCATTAACACTTACGCGGCGATGCGACTTCTTTGGAGGTCATGATACAAAGGGTCTCCACGACCTCTATTGAGGACATCTTCAATTTGATTGCTTATTTTGCCCACAGAGCTGTTTTTACACAAACAATCAGTTGATGGCTTATTGAACATAGGTATGCGGATAGTGCCTGCTGGAAAATGCTTTACTCCGCAACAGATTATATTTGAAGTTGACAACCATTGGAGCTAACTTACATTTTCAATTGCTCGATCACAAGCATCAGTACTGTTCTATCATGGCGGCGCCATTTGATGCCTTCGGTAAAAACGTATTCTTTGCTGTTATCTGACGACTACATAATTATCTGATAGCCTAAAACAAGTAAATCTTGAAGGTATATTTTATTTTTTACATTAATTGCAAAGGCGTGCCAGTCAAAATCAGATTTTGCTTCACAGTTGAAAATTTCTCGCCTGATAGAAGTTTTTTATAACAAAATTTATACCATTAGGTAGAGTAAATCTTACTGATTGAGAAAATGTGTTTATTCCTTGAAAAGAACTTCTTAGAGCTCTGAAATTCGCACAAGAAGAGTGGGTTTCACACATTCAAAATATCGCTATTTTCCGCGTCCCTTCAAATACAAGGATGTTTTTCAATATTTCCAGGTTGCGTCTTAGCTTAATTAGTAGCTCAAACTAGACAATTCCGGCGATATACTTAGCTTCTAAAAAAACCTTTCAGTTCGCTGTAACAGCCAAAATAAAAGTATTTTCACACTTGAGGCGTTTTAACGAATCCTTCTTTGGGAGGGCATTTCCCTCAGACTTTAAGAAACCATTCAAAAGTCTGAATTCTGGTGATTCCACTGATGTATTTGGTTTTTCGAAAGCACTTCTTAGTGACATGTAATAGGTTAGGGCACGTAATGCAGCGACGGCACTTGGCCACCACGCATTGCATGTATGTGGATGGGGTTTCGCAATACTGGCCCCTGGCTGAAAAGCCATCTCAGCAATTCCCACATTGATTAACCATTACAAGTCAACTGCCTTCAACTGACTTTTCATTCTCATCGATTTCACTTGATTATGAGCATTTTTGCTTCCCCAAGCACCAAAAAAGAGGCCGTAATGCTCCTACAAAGACACGACGTGTTACAATCCAAACGTCTGTGCAAGATAGGACATTCAATGAAGCTTCACTTGAATTCAAAAATTGCTTAGCGATGTTATAAGCGTAGAAGTCGCGCCAAGGTCAGTATTAGAGTCGGATATTGGTTTGGGACAGTCGTCTTCCTTTTGTTACTGCTCTCCGTTTCTTCCACGATTGGAGTGAAGAGTCAGAGTTGCTCAAATGGTGGAAGAAAAATCCTGGCATGAGAAGCGACGCAGTTGTAAACTGCAATAAATAATTACGTGAAGTTGTTGCAAAGCAACTGCTTCGACGCCGTGGTTAAAAGACTGGGGGTGAAGGCAAGATTGTGGAGATAGACGAATCATTGTTCACAAAGAGGAAGGAAAGTTTTCTGACCTCCATAACAGTGATCTGTATTTTATAGTGAGTTTGTCAACCTCTGAAACATGAGATATTATTTCCAGCAAATCTTTTTTTTTTGAAAAAAACATATGGACATGTAGAAAAAATTCCGAAGCGTCTCAGCGGTCTCTAATTTTCAGCGAAAAATCCACATATGATTCATGCAGCGGATTGTTACTGCTGTACACACCCCCTAGCCAACTTGAAGTGCTCACTGAGTGTGAAGTTCAATATTCTTTCGGTCGTTACAAAGTTCGAAGAAGTCTTTAAAAAACAAATATACCATTATAATTGGAAAGAGTTTCTCTATCTAGAGATTGAAAGTTCATTATAGCAAAACTCTTACCCAGTGAGAGATCTTCGAATAAGAAACATTATTTTAATTTGACTGGTACGGTGCCAAAAATAAGATGTCTGAGGAACTAAACACGCCATTGAAATTCACCTGATTTGAGCTATCGATAAACCACAGAAACGTTTTGCAAAAGCAGAAAACACGTTTTTACCGAAGGCTTCAAGTGGCGCGCTATAATAGAGCAGCACCCAAGCATATTACCTTCAAATACCTTCAACATTCATTAAACTGCAAAAGTCCTTATTATGATTAATATGACAAAACTAAATTCATTTAGGACACTATTTTCGAAAATTAGTATCAATAGTGGACGTTTTTTTTCAGTTGGCAACAAGTTATTACGCCGTATGCAATTGCGACACACTATTACCACGTTCCTCCTTTTCATAGGAATTGTCGAATAATCCAATTATACCATACGTCACTTTCTTAAAATTAGTGTAACTCAAGTGACTCTTTTTTCCAAGAGGGTGCAGAATAACACGTGTGATTTGAAAGTGAGGTACTATACGATATAGCTGTAGTGAAATATGGTTATTAATTACAGCTTTTCAAAAATGACTGAGAACAGGTACCACTCATCATAGAAACTTTGTGCCTACTCATCAAAAAGAAACGGTAGGAATTGTGGAGTCAGAAAAATGTGATAGAATTGTAGAGATCCCTTTAACGCTCCTGAGATTTATGCGTAGAACGTGTAACAGATTTCATCATACCGATATGGCTCGCACCGTAACTTTTTTGTTGTTAACATTTGAATTATTTCACCTTCAGCTTTCTTGAAAATCGAGGAAAGCTTTCAGACCATCTCTTGTTCTTATTAGTGAAATCGGTGAGTCTCCTTCTCTCTATTTTAGCACTTTCGGTTGAAAAGAATATCTTCCTCTGCTAAGTAATCAAAACGTAGTTGCATTTATATGTTCTCTTGCACTTGCATTCAAGTAGAAAGTTCCACATAATACGCAACATGCATAAACTGTTACATTTTGATACTTTTTAATCTATTGTTCTAAGGCGTCGCATAGATTTACATCATAATCTGAAGAAATATTGTAATGGACTCAAGTCTAGACTAAAATTACATCACGATGACTATCTCTGTCTTCCAACTGTGTTCAAATGAATTTCTAGCTCTCTAATTTGCCACAGATTCAAGTTTAATAGTGTTCGTTTTTCACAAATTGTCAAGAATCTCTAAAATTTGGAGTTTGAGATTCTGCGTCTAAAATTTCCTATGGCCACGTCTGAGCTCATGTGGCTAGTGATTAGAGGAGGTGCTCTGCGGCGCACACGAAGTCAGTGGTTCAATCTCGCTCTCATGGCTCACCAAGCCATCCATTCCTCCAGGGTTGGTAAACTAGTACCAGACAGGTCTCAGACTTGTCTGGGAGGATAAGCAGCACTGACTCGGTTCAGGGGGAGGACACCGCGAGTCATTGTAAAAGCCAGACATGCATTCAATCACCTCAAAGGAAGTTAAAAACTATAGACGAATGCATGGCGCACCCCTCAGGGATTGATCAACGTCGAGAGCTTTGTACTTTAGCCTTTATTGTCACGTCTAAACGCGTTGTTGAGCAAGCTGTGGGTGGTATGGAAACCAACACATTGTAGTTTAGTGCTTGACTTATATCTATATATTGAAGCGATAGATAAATGAAAAAAGACGCTTAAAAGAACTTATTTTGAAGATCAGTCAATTACTAGAGAAGAACAACACTGAGATAATTTCCGCACAGTATAGTTCGAATCCCGGCTGACGCAAACTTTTTGCACAGCACTCCACATATTGGGTATACTATAACATCATACCACTGCAAGTGGCAGTCAAAATAAAAGGAATTTAGTACAGTGTAATCACATTCTCACGAAATGAGGCCAACAAATTCTGTGATCAGGTGAAGGCAAGACAATAGTCCACACACCATCTCAACATTGATTTTGGTCTATCGCGACAATACAGGTATCTTTGTGATATATTTTTTGTGCTATACTAGATATTGTGCCCTGAGGAGCATACGTACACGTAGCATAACTGCTGCTGGGTCTTGAATACATAGAAGAAGTTTTGTTATTGGAAAGCCTGACAACTGAAGTCTATCACACAAAGGAAAGCAGTATAATGGAAACGATTATTACATGAACACTCACTAAACGGGACGAATGAAGTTTTTAATGATCAGTGTGGATTAGGCGTAAATTTAGCCTGGCCTCTAAGCATTTCAGACCGCAGATGCTAGACAGTTTCTGCTCTACATAGGTCACAGTACAACAAAACGTTGGATAAAGAATACATTAAGCATATAAGGACAAGATTTTCATTATTGTTTTCACTGATGCCATTGATGCCCATTGATACTTAGCTATCCGTGAGAATTTAGGTCGAGCAAGATGATAAGCGAAGCATTGAATTTATACGAGAAATTCGTTAGATAATAAGAGAATTTTGGCCACAACAGTCCGTAATTTTGATACTTGACTACCTGGAGTTTAATATATCAGTGTGTCTGAAATAAGTACGGACAATATTCGTTATTTTGTAAAAAATGTTATATATAAGAATATGACTGCGTAATGCTCTCTAGCAACTAGCTCTAATCAATGGAGAACCCTCTTCTGAAAATGAGCCTAATCCACTGTGTCGAGAGTGAATCCTATTGGCACTTGCAGGGAAAAGTTAAAACCGAAATCACTCTTATCACAGCCTGCTGAACTGCGCCGAAGCCTCTGCTCGAACTCCGTCTTCAAATCAACACACTCTTCTTCCAATCAAGTCCGCGCTAGAGAGCTAAATCTATGTCGATAGTCACGGTGATCAATGAACAAAAAAAGCATCTCAAGCATAACAATGAAACTACGATGATTCACGATATTGGGATGCAACGGTTGCGTAGATAGGCCACGTTATGAGGAGAGTCCATCTACGCGATGAGATGTAAGCTTTCTATGCAAAAGGCTCCCTCTTCCAATACTGCCCTTGCCCTCTCGACTCGTTCACACAGTCGTGCAGATTTCAGAAAAACCATTCATTTCGTTGCTTCTTACCACCCGGAGGCAGGCGCATTCGGAAAGAGATTTTAGCTAAAGTTAGTAACATGGGTGTTGAATCCAGCTGTGTAATTATTTGTAGCGTATACTGGGGACTCTCTTTTTGAGGTCTCGCCCCGAGAGGATATGTTAATCCTCTTGAGATCCTCCCCAATATTTTTTACATCCACGCTTGTCTTATCTCTTAGTTGTCATAGATATTTAGTGGCAGTTGGATGACCATCTACTAAACAGCTCTGTTACCAGACTTGTTACTCACAAGGATTTTCTAACTCACCGTATTAGCAACGAAATGAGGACTATGTTCTAGCTTCGACGTTTATTATTTACAAGGACGGCGTCTGTGCCTGATTGTCATAGATATTAAGTGGTAGACAGATGACCATCTGATGAATTGCTCTATTACCAGACTTGTTACCCCACAAAAATCTCTTGAACGCGTCGTATCAGCAACGAAATGAAGACTATGTTCTACTTCGACGTTGTTACATGAAGGGCGGACGTCTGTGCTTGGTTGTCATAGTCATTTAGTGGTGTTTGACGACTGATAGAAAAATTATAACAATATCGAGTCATAGGTTAATCCGTCAAATTGTTGCAGAGAGCTGTAAGAGCGAAAAAGATTGCGTTCTGCACCTAAAATATTTTGCCATTTCTCTGAAGTTACAAGCGTGTTTTTGCTATCTTGAAAGGAAATGAAGAGCTAAGACCGATTAAACAATTAAACGTAGCTTTTCTGAAATTACGTTGAAGTTAAAATTTTTCCTTAGACGGGTAAATTTTTTCCAAATATTACAAAGATTATAGACCTTCGCGCGTCAAATGAAATCGCTACGCGCACCGCTATCAGAACAAGCAATTTTATTCGCACAGATTCACTAATATATTCAGACACAATACTATTGCCTCTATATGCTCGTGCGCTTTTCATGCATATTTAACTATTATGTGCGATGAAAAGTCCTAAGGTAAAACGTAATCTTCTTTTAGCTTCTACAGCAACCTATAAGAGAAGTTTCTAATCTATGAATGGAAATCTATTCATAGACAAAGCCAAGAGGACAAGAAATACCGAGTGGAAAACATAGTCTTATTTTCACTGTGACAGGATGAAATGTTACAGTTTAAAACCTCATGTGTGCTGAAGCAAAAAAAATCACGGATTATTTCATTCAATGCCAAGGATATTCAATAGTCGGTCTTGGGAAGTGATAAAGGATACCATAAAAGATTTCTCAAAAGCCAGGAAAAATTTTGTAATTGCCGAGATTTGAGCTATCAAATCACTAAAACTCTACGGGGGACGTTTTCTTCACCGAATTAGGAATGATACCAAAAGAATTTTTTTAATCTGATAAGGATATGACATATTTTGAGCCATAGGTCTAGTGCTATATAGGCGCCTATTTCGTCCTATTGGGACTCATCAGTAGCACCCTCCCTCGGTTCCGTCGATCCCTTGAGGTGAAATAATCCTCTACAGGAACCGACGCCGAGTAAAATTAAGCACCCAAAGTAGAATGATGGTTTTACCTGACTTTGTGGTGACCGGCAGAGTGCTACTGATGAGTCCCAATAGGACGAAATAGGCGCCTATATAGCACTAGACCTATGGCTTAAAATATGTCATATCCTTATCAGATTAAATCATTTTGAGCGGGTCTGTAAAAAAGCAGTCGATAGCAGAAGAATTTTTTTACTTTCTCATAACGATGACCTAGCATCACATGCATTGTGCAACTTTTTTTGGCATTAATCGTTGTTTCCCAATTTTCAGACGCTAAAAAACTTTCAAGTAACGTATATAATGGAGTATATCAAAACTAGTAGATTTGTATAATTATATTTCTTGTACAAGTTATTACAATTGAGAGGATGCCAACGTCACTGTCACTGCGTGATTAAAAAGAGCTTCTATTCAGCCGTAACCATTTTATTTGCATCTGAAGCTTATAATGTGTAGAAAAATAGTAAAGTATTGAAAAACTTTAGAAAACTCTAAATTCAATCCCGAAACGGCGAAAAAACCCTATCAAATAACAAAAATCGCCCACGGGCTGCGATTTGCGCTGCTCGTGCTACTGTTGGCCCCGAAAGGGTCAAAATCTAAGTAGCTATGAAAAAGCGATTAGCTTGAGCCAGGAGAGAGACTCACTAAGTTTCCTACTGTATTATGGTTTTCCTCGGCCGTTTCAGCCTATTCGGTGACTGCCAAAATTCGCCAGCCAACGGGATTGCTAATGCATAAACACCACCTGAGCTGATGTCGTATTTTAATTCACTTTATGGTCCAAGCTTTGCTTGCAACTCAGCACTTTTTTGCTGTACCGGTTAACTGCTAGTTGACAATGTGCAAATCTTAGTTGAGCTCGAATTCGACTATCTTGCAGTAAGACCTGGTCATGGCAAAATCTTGACTACACACCTTGCAGAGCATATGTGCCCTACGCAGACTTCTTGGCAGTTTAATTTAACAACACAATGAGACAACATTATCATAACAGCGAGAGGAATTTATTGCTAATTTGTATCAAGATTCACCTACTTGAGAAGGCCTACAAACGAACGAGCTGAGGGGTGAGCAAGATTTCGAGGGTGAGTGCCACTACGTTGAGGTTTAGTTTTTGACAGATCTAACATTCTCTATCCAAGTAGGAGTGGCCGTAAAGCTAAGGCTGTTGCAATGTAGTTCTACACGCACTCTCCGGGCATGGACGGAATGCGGGTTCAACTTTCTACTAAACTCCAGTTTTAGTGTATTGCATAATCTCGTTAGAAAATTACTTGAACATTATAGCACTGCTAGAAGGCACCAAGTCAAGAAGAAAAGACCCACAATTGTCAAAATCGCCTTTGTGATAGGTAAAACGAAGAAGAGATGATTGGCTCGTGGTCCTAAACACAACATCAACCTGACCTCTATCCAACAGTAATCGTTTTAGATGATTCACTAGCGAAATTCCGCCTATTCAATGTTGACCGATTATGGATCGTGAAATATTGAGATGCCACAATCACAAAAAAATGAGTGATTCTATTGCTTTGAAAATCGCTAATGTTAAGAGATATTTTATGAGAGATAATTTTAGTCATTTTTTTTCTTCTATCTATAGATATTCGCTGTTTTATTGCATAAAATGTTGGCTTATCTTAGGTGACTTTGTTCGTGCAGAGCTCGTGCTTTCGTTGACGGCGGGTGACTTGCAAGAATTCTTTATGGATATTGCAATTCATACAACACTATTGTTGCAAAGCGCATTGAGGATGCAAGTATCTTTTTTTGGACTTCCGCATGTCGTGCATGGTGTGCCAATTGTGTAGAGTGGAACACCAATCTCGATGTTCCTAAGCAACGCAGAAATCAGGATATCAAACATTAAGTAAACAGTGTTGCTTATATAATCACTCACGCATCTCCGTATGTGCACGCTACTGACACATCAAACGCCGGCCAGGAAGATTCATCACTCATATCAATATCATTAGGAACGCAAACGCGATATGCACATCCTACTTTAGTCGACCGTCCATTTGCCATCTGAATGTGTCTGTTCAACAAACAATATCGCTAACAAATATCGATTCATCCAAAATTTTAGTCATATGACTTTCTCATCGAGATCGCTTGTGCGTTTAACACTGTAAATATGAGCGAACAAAGGCGCTACGCGTAAGCTTTTGAAGCATGTGGTATGTCTCAATCAAATATGATGCACTAGCCAATTTCGTTATTGATCGTTCTCAACACTCTCATAAAACCTAAATCACAGCCAACCTGCAAGAATGGAATTTCCTCCTCTGCGTGACTGGATATATACAAGCTACTGGGATCCTTATACGGCTGCGCCTTTTTCCACCACCCCGCCGTCACCTAAAAGTGCATAACCAGCGTGTCGATACAGAATAGCTCAAGCTAAATTTCTCAACATTTGAGGCTATGATCGTAAAGTCCACAACGTTTTTGAGGCAATGAGGAGAAATAAGCAGAACTTTTTGTGGCCTCATTTCATTTATCAATGATCTTGTTTCAGTATATTCGTAGACACTATCGAAGCTTTGTGGTTCTACTGGTGGTCCCATCAAGAACTTTGCATTGCACTTTTAGTAATTATTTGAAAACTCTAATATCTGGCTATTGCGCTACATAACCGCTTCTTCCAAAAGCCTTTTTATAACGCTGTAGCGGAGATATAACATTTCTGTTTCACTCACTCGTATTTTTCGTAATACAGCATTCTTTCTCCAGTTTGGGAGTATTCATTGATAGAAAAAATTTCGACCAGCTTTAAGCTGTGTTTACTTTGAAAAAAAAAACCGTTTCACTACAGTTAGCATGAAAAATAAGACTGAGTTTGTTACATACGCGGCACATTTGTTTGTCGACTAATGTGATGCTGGTTGTGGACGATAGCGCGCGATTGATAGATTATGTAAATTTAATTCACATGTTAAGGGCAATCTTTTTCTATTAAGTTAAGGAATTTTCTCTGTTTTCAAATACGCATGACTCTGACACCGCAAGGCTTTCTACATGTTCACGTGCTCCTTGTGGTTCCAGCTTAAAAAAATAATGAAAGCGTGCTATCGATGTAAACATAATTTCATTTTGAAAAGCAACGTTCTATTGAAAGGTATCTTTGAAAAAACAGCTAAGCAACACAGTAGCCAGAGAACTAAGTTAATAAATTATTACTGAAGTTAGGGACGCCGTCCAAGAGATGGACGCGCTCGTGATGCTCGTCGCGAAGCGCGCGAGCTAGAACCGACCCCCAATATTCTGCGGCAGTCAAGAACAACGCCCAAAGGAACGCCACAGCCAGAGTTTGTTTTTTATTATATCAAGAATAAGACGATAAAACAAGTTGAGTATTAGAAGTACTGTAATCAGCGCAATGCAAGAAAAAACACTGTGAAGACGCATCAACAAGGTGCCAAAAATGCCAATAGTGTCAAATGGTTACTAAAAAGCAACCTAAAGTTTCTGATGGTCCACAATCACCTTGAAAAATGGTGGATTAGAGCTCTACACAACGGCCTAGTCATGCTCATTTGATGGTTAAAAACTAAAGCACAATTCAGTCTAACTCACAACATTCCAGTTGACCCTCGCACGAGTGGGAGTTAGACCACGTCCTGATTGGGTAGCGCAATTGCTGTTGCCGATATAAGTAAAATCAAATTGCCTTGTGTGGTCACAATTTAATTTGGCTAACTCGAAAGAAGCTTTCTCTAACTCGCAGTCATAATTCTACAAAAGCAACACAGATTTTCTAACTAGGAAAGGCGTAATATCTTTTGTTTTGAAAATTTTCCTTACCAGATAGTTCATATCACTTGCATTTGGGTAATTATGATAGGTTCCTCCCGCAAGTTCTACTCTAAAAATGAACCTTCGCTTAGAGGCTTATTAATATGCTGGAGATGCTACACTATATGACCAGACATCGTTAGACGGTAAAACATTCCCAATTCAAAAAACTTTTCATTAAATTAGACCTCAGAAGGGCGTGATATTTTGTAACATCTTGTCTGTCGTCCTCTCTCATATATGTTCCCGTACATTCCGGTACATTATCTATAAAAAAGATCAACTCAAAATGGATATAGTCACATGAGGCTTACAGTTGAAAATTAAATAATAAAAGAAAAAGAATTCAACCCCATGGTTGCTTGGGTCGAGATGGCAATCCTAGTCTTTTCCGGATGCTAAAGCTGGTTTGCAAAACCTGAAACAATTCAGTAAAATTCTTCTACGTCTTGTTTATGAACATGGCCGTCGTCTTTAGTATATTAGTAAAGGAATTGCTTCTTTAACGAAAGGTGGCACTTTTCACTGTTTGACGAGCTAAGGTATAAACATATTAAGAAGATTTTGAACGATATATATTTCCTATGATATAATTTTCCGATATGGATTTATTTTCGGTAGAAATTTGGACGACATCATACTTAATTTTCTAATTTCTCCCAAGCGATTACGGCTCAATAAAAGCCAGTAGTGCTTGAAGAACACCATCGTGCGAAATCCAGCTTGCGTTCGTAACATGTCGTAAAATAAGGGCAGTGTGTGTTTGGGATCCAAAAAAGTAGCATGTAGCTTTGACAGATTCTCGTCTACATTATATTTGATGGCGGTTTCTGTTATTGGCCGAAATATACTGGTATAAACTTGAAAAACAGCAGCGTTACCACAGCGTATACCTTTATTTCGAGCCTAGATTATTACAAATGTGTTAGAAACGCCTAAACGTACCGCAGAAAGAATGAAAAGAGAGCCGAAAGTGTTCATACTCATCGCATGATTTTCCATCCACTTCGATCACTTTTATGCGAGTCAACGCGATTTTTGATACCTTTTGTGCGTATTGTACTTATTGTTTCCTGTATCGGCTCAATGGGTTATTACAAAAATCCAATTTTGCACTAGATCCGTTTCGAGCATCCGCGTGCTATCGAATATTTTGCAACGAATCGTCGACACATCACAGGCTCATTTTGACAAATTCATCAGTGTGGTGATTTCATAAGTATTTCAGATCGTTTCCAATTATTTCCGTGATGACGTGCATAAGAAACTTTTGGTTGATGCTGGAACGATACGACTCGAATAAATGATATGGAAAAAGTGAATTTAAAATGGAGATGATATAATTATTCTAAATATGACCACTTATTTGAAAGATAGCATTAACAAGTACTTATTGGATTGAATATACGATTACATCAGAGGAAAATATATTCTATTTTTCGAAGGACTTCGTCTTTGCACGATCAGGCCGCATTATGATGCACGATAACTTATGGGTGCCCATTTTCTCTCTGTAAGCTGTCCTTCAACTCAAACAGGATTTGAATGTGTTCTGATAAGAACGTGCAGAAAACGTAGAATACGAATCAAGAATTGATCATTTATTCATCTGTTTTTCATTTTTACCAATCAATACGATTTCCTCTTCTAAAGTGCTCTGACCACCTGTACTTTGTGATATTCATTTGGATTCCGTATTTTAATTTTACAAAATCACGCGAAAATATTAGTCTTTGTTATACTTAGCAATAATAATTTTTTTTCTGTCTATGAAAAGTAGTCATTATCACAATAATAGTCAACGAACGAAAATTTATGGAGCACATGGCAATAAGAGCAAGTAGTATCTCAATTAGATTGTTTGACAGACAAAAACACTTTCAAATGGAGCTTTTTCATGCCAATGTCCTTTCGCTGCCTTCTCATTGAGTGGGATTTGCATTTGACAAGGTCAGTTGGACAAATGTTGCAAACACATGTCGTTTGTAGAATTTCTTAAAACAGTGCATACGTGCACAACTAGAAGAACTGTTTTTACGACCCCAATTTTTTGTAAAGCTTGCAGCTAGTTTCAATAGAGTGCGCACATCGTCAAGAAAGGAAATGCCATTCTTATCAAAAACACATTCAGATCTTGTTTGAATTAAACCTTTGACTGATTCACCAATGACCTTGATTTATTCACCAACTCACGAGTTATAGTTTAACTTCAGACGCATTTCCAAACGACGTTTTGTTATATCAAAGGTGATCTTCGCTCCGATTCATGGATTTTCAACCAAAGACAAACTACTAAATAATGAGCATAATCACTTTCCACTAGCGTTTTTTTCCACTAAGCATTCAATTTAATCTGCCTACATCAAAACGATCCACGCAGTGGTCGCTTTACATTCATTAATCGGTGGCAGTTTTTGGTGTATCGTTGCAAAGTTGTTTTTGTTTAGTGATTGCTTCAGTGAGCTGATGTTTCAAACAGCGAAAAAAATGGACTGTCATTTATCTAACCAAGGCAGTTTTCTGCCTACGTGATAGAAGTCTTTTTATGTGTTGAAAATAATCTG
>JAHQIW010000618.1:0-64395 GCA_019055375.1 Parelaphostrongylus tenuis | reverse complement strand
GTTGACAGCATGGAAGTGATTATTCAGCATCATTTGCTCGTAAAGACTCATATCACGGCGTGAGGTTACAAGACGCGACGGTGCTTTCGATTTGTCATTAATCCATTTGACACAACATGAATGTAGATACAGCAGATTTTTCACTCTCTAATTCAAACAAACCTCTGTCACATATTACATTTATGTGGAATTATCTGCTAACTTCCGTGATGAAGAAATTGTATTCCAGAACAAATTTCAGTTACTGTAGGTACAATCGTCTGCTAAACGCGCTTAGTAGTCCAAAATTCAATTCAGCTGATGTTGTTTTTACCTTTAATTAGACTGTAAAACGCGTGCTGTTGTCCAATGGCGAAAACTAAGCACAATTCCTTGGGTCCTAAGACAGAGCAATGTGTATTTCAAAGTGTTGCTATGCGTTAAAATTCCAAATTTTCAAAATCTAGAAAACCATCGAGTCACACTGGGCGCGAGAAGCACGCTTCGAGTTCTTGAGATAATTTTTCCAGACCACTCGCAGAATTCAAATAGACCACAGGAATGTTGCATGAATGTAATGGGACTTCATAAGAATGAACAACACTATTTATGGTTTTTGTAATGTGGAGAGGCGAAGACGTTCCATGTATGCCCACCCTGACGAAAAATTTAGAACGGTTGAGAAGGTGAGCCAGGATGATTTTGCTCCACCAACCATAATTTTTCAACAGCGTCTACTCCACCCATTTCGAAAATTGTCAATCCTATTAAAATATAGAATACTGCTTTTTTTTTGCGATATGATCAAATGTCTTCAAGCGTTTTGTTCGACTGCGATCAATATTGACACTGCTTGTCCTCGCTCCCTTATACTGGTGACTTCTTGATGACATGCCATTGTCAGCCTGTCTCTGAAGTTCTCGGCAGATTTTGTAAAAGTTCCTACTTTGCGTATCATTCGATTCCCTCTATTAGCAATAAAGAGTTCGTAAGTATACCAGATGTAAGCGGGTAATGAGAGCGTCAAAAGTTAGCCAACGCGATTGCTGTTCCATAAAAAACTGTTGCCAAAACAATTTTGAGGAGAGGTTGCGCTTCGCTTCTTCAGGATAATTTTATTAAGCGAATTGTAGGTTTTGTTTTAACCACGCGACTTCGAACTCTGTGAGCTACTGAAGAATTTGAAAAACTGCCAAGACGGCACCATGCACGTCAAGCGTTGAGCGCCAAATCTGATGTTGCCTTATGAAAAATTTGGTGTAAAAAATCTAAACTTCCTCAAGGTTAATTTCTTAATACCCATTAAGCTTTTTAGGAGCCATAAATGGATCTTATTACAAACATGGCGGAAGTTCCAACCGATCCTATTATGATTTCGTTTATGACCATAATCTCAGCAGCACTCGGATGTGGACTGATGCAGCAGGTCAAGATGATCAACAGAAGATTGTTAAGAGACGGCACATAACCAATAGTATCAGAAGCTCATTAAACTTAATCATGGCGAACATGTTTAACATTAATCAGAGTTCTACAGCAGTTACAGTCTTTGTCTTTTAATGAAGGAACTCTTTTTAAGTATAAAAAAGAGGTAGAAAATCTAGAAACATAGTAATGTAAGTCTAATGCTCACCAAAAAAAACTATGAGGCTCTGATGCAAGAAGCAGTAGGAACTTTAGCGTCGCTGGCTTCACTTTGCCTGCTGCTATGGTTTGTTCCACCTCAAGTAATGTTTGAACTCATGTCGCTGATGCCGCATCTAGAGTCAGGAGCTAAGGGATTTGTAGAACGTCCCGTAATGCAAACAGTGAGCCGCAACTTTGAACTTCAAGATTTTTTAACCTTTGGAGCATCTGGAAAGGCGGAGGAACTGAGGTGCATTTCAACTTCTTGGTATGATATTATGTGCAGTGTTTTACATGATTCAATTGCAAAGCGCTTCCAAGAAAAGTTTCGTAGTAGTAAAAAATTTGCTCTTAAGGTCTTTGAGGTTATAGGAGGTCAAGGTCGTAGTGCGCTCCTGCCTGATGCTGCCTGTTATCTCGGCCATTTTGAGTCAACTTACTGTGACAGTCACCTACACACAGATAATGCGCCTGAAAGTGTGCCTCAGTTCAATGGACAAAAATAAGAATAGGCACAATGTTTGATTTTTAGAGTATTCAAACCAATGATATAACAGGTATCAGAAAAAGCATGGATATCTTTGCTGTTCTCCGAAATGCCAATAACAGCTAGAATATTACCAGAAATGGCCATAAAACATGGGGAAAGATTGCAACGACGATAGGATTTGAACCTTTTACTTTGATGCTTTTTAAATGAGTTTTTCCAGCATCTTCTCCTACGAATGATACAGCACTATCTGTTTCAGGTAATGGTTTGAGAATACTCAAACAAAAATGAAAATAAGTGCTTGAAACCGTCTTAGGTCTACTTTCACTTTCTCACCATATTAAAGGAAGATGTCATTTCAAAGTTCATAATTTCTTGCAATCAGTACAATGGAAATGACTGTATCATTGTCGATAATACGGTGACTGCTTTTTGCTCTAATGGATCCAAACATGTAGGATTGTGCGATGCCACAGCCTGCACAGTCGAAAGCGATGATAACGCTTGTGTCCAGCCCACATTTGAGATTTTCAAGAACTTTCTCGGTATGTATTTCAGTCTCCTTTCTATAAAACTTCATCAAAAGCAACATGGCAAAATGTAGTGAAGCGAGCAATTTGAATATTGTCATCGGATCCATTCGGATCGCACTTCTCCTCGGTTATTGCTACTGTCGACGGAAAAATAAAGTCGGATTGTGATGAATTGGAAGCAAACATTTTCATTTAGTTAACTATTGTATCACTGCAGCATTAATAAACGGACAAATCATTTGACTGACGATTACACAGAGTCGCGCAAGAAGTTGTATCAACAGCTTGACAACGACGTTGAAATCTTGTGCGGAACGCGACGCTTTCGTGAGTGGTTTTCTACTGAAATTCGGATTTTTAATGTCCCTAAGTGGAGTATTATCGCCAGCGATTGCTAAGAATACGGCATAAAAAGCTTCGATAAAGCCATTTGTAGTAGTAATAAAGGCGATACCTTTCCCTATAACCCCAACCTTTAGAGGAAAAGCCAGATACTCACGATAAAGTGATATTCACAGCTGTTGTTGAGGATTTGAATGCCATCTCATCTAAAGTCATATCTATATTCATCCAATACCAATTGAACTTATCCTTGATTTCTCAGGCCGACAATTTCTCGTCAATATTCATTACCGTAAGTGAATAATTACTATATGATCAATCACTTCATTACTTTGTTCTTCACAAAACAAAAGCGCTATAAAAATCTTACTACTTCAAAACCACTTCATTATTAAAATACTCCGATGTTCGTCCACTATGAGGTGACAAATAAAAAACCGACCTCATCCGCTGGGAAAGGACTTGTCACAGGAGCCTCAATAATTATTCGAAAGCATAGATTTCATGGCTATAGCCTCACGTGACCGGTTTTCAAAAAGGCTTTTTCACATTGTTACAAAATTCCTTGTGCTTCAGGAGCTCATATTTCTCGCCGAACAGAGCTCTTTCTTTGGACTGTAATTATGATTCGATAGCTTAATGTTTCTTAATTCAAACGCTGCTTGTATCCTAGAAAGACCATTTATTTGCAACGCAGCAGGGAAGACAAGATTGATTCGTATGCGCGAGCAAGATGGTCTTCACGCCACTGATGAGGCAGCAGGTTGGCTGAGACGATGATTAATCGACTCGCGAGCATATGAACGACTATAGAAAGTTTCGTAATAATTTGAATGCTTTTGAGTCACTGTTGGAATTAAGAGCACGCTCTGGCCTCCTGAATTCAACAAAGTGATGGTAATGATCACTGATGTCTCCGTATTTATGGCATAATAAAAGTATTCAAAGTCTTTTTGTAGCAGACTCATACAGTTATCTGAGGTATTTTTTTCCAAAGCCGATAAACAATTCCTAATTCATTGACAAAGATCGCACTTTTGTAAGACTGATCGAAAATCGACTGCTAATTGCGTAACTTTCACCCTCTCCCTCCTCCCCTGCTCGCCCTTGCTGCCTAACCCAGCAGGCGATAAATTAGCCAAATTCACCTTGCTCGCTCATGTAAATCAATCTTATTCTCCCTGCTGCGTTTCAAAGAAACGGTGTCTCCAGAAAACAAGCAAGTGATGGAATTGGCAAATATTACGCTATCGAATGATTACTAATCCTTTGTTAAACTCTGTCCGGCCAGAAATATGTGCGTCTATGACATAGATTTAATTGGATCTCACAGCGTTATAGAAGGAAAGTTTCGGAAACCGGCCAGGTAGGACTTTTGCTAGGATATTAAGCTTTCGAATGATCAAACACTCCTATGAAACGAATGGAAAGAACGAATGAAAAACGCTCCCATGAAAAGTCCTTTTCCAACAAATGAGATTCGTTTTCCATCTGCCGTCTCATAATGAACAAATTCCATGACTCCATAGTGATGATAATGCTGAAAATGAGAGATAATTCAACTGCTTGTCAAAAATGATGCTGCACACTGCATGCCATGCCATTACTCAATAATTCTCAATAGTTTCTCAATTATCAGTAATGTCGTGGAGCTGCGATATCTTTAAATACAGAGATGACTTTGTTCTATCGTTCTATTGGTACTAACTATTTACTACCTGCGTTGATTCCATACTTCGGGTAGGTTTTATTGTGGTGATTTTTTTCACTATTATTTGAGCCATCTTGTCATCTGGTCTGGTTAGGGCTTTTGTACAGCCCGATACACGTGTTTCGTCCTTACAGACTCGTCAGTCATGCAGAATCAGTCGCCTTTCAATCTTTTCACTAGAAAATCCTCTCAAGAACTTGTTTTTCCTACAGAGAGGTATCGAAGACGAGCAATGTACACTGTATGTTAAGTCAGCAATCAAGTGTATAACACTGTAAGTTTGGTGATATTTTCACTTGACATGCAGTGTAAACCGTTCGTCTTCGATACCTCTCTGTAGAAAGAGCAAGCTCCCGAGAGGATTGGCTAGTAAAAAAGATTCAAAAACGATAGGTTCTGCTCGAGTGACGACTATGCAAGGACGAAACACGTGTATCGGGCTGTACAAGAGCCCTTACTGGACCACATGACATGGTGGCTCAAATAAATGAAGAGAATTATTGAAATTTGAGCGTGATGCTAGCAAAACACCCGAAATAAAGGTATAATGTGGTGATTTTGACTCTCGATATACGTACCGCATACGCCCTCTACGTATTCCTTCGAAGTCAATGTTCTCAAGGCGACTTCATAGGCGCGATAAAGTTCGCACCTTCTCTTATTACTGTAATGTGACCACATAAGGTGGTTGTAGACATCCAACAGTAAAACGGAGACTGCTTCTTGCCTAACTGCTTCCTATGGGTACCTGTGTTGTTTTCACCACTGGACGTATTATATCCTCCGCGTAATCAGTTCCTGTTCTTCCGTCTAACACGTTGAAACTTTTTTTCTTGCCATAGATATTGATCCATAAGTTTTTTCTCACAAACAAGAGTCGTAATTTCCTTTGTCATAGTTCACGGATGCAAAGAAAATCGAAGAGCGAATTGTGTCCAAATACATATTTTAAATAGGTTTTAAGCATTGGGAAAATGTAAATTAGATTGTGAACTGCCTCCAAAGAGTTATTCCACACTAATCACTATTCGATCACTCGTCATTCACTATCTTCGGATGTCCGCCGTTGAAAGTGCTTGATTGGCCAGATTACTAGTCGTTCTGACCTTCACACGCTGTGAAGAAGGACTAGCTTCCGAAACTGTCACCAATAATGTACTGTGTTGTGTCCAGTCACATCCAAGGGCACTGATAAAGAGGCAATCGGTGCTTGATCACAAAAGGTGTTGTCACCCAAAATCACCCCTACCTTTGATGGCGACAGGAGGTGCTCAAAGCGACGCAATGATCAGGTGCAGGGAACCATTCCACCTCTGAGAATTGCACAGGCCCCATGTTTAGGGGTTGATTGCGGAGCAGACAAATATCTGTGGCGATGAGAGGGCATGCTGAGTGGGAACAGACGAGCACTCTTGGAAGATGTGCGGCAGAATTGAGAAGTTGGAAGTAATTTCGGTTTTGTGGCTTTCCCATTGAACACAGATTCTTAGAACGTATTATCGTATTTGCTACTAAAAATGCCTACGAAAATTTCCTTGAATAATACGCCGCTACCTTATGAGAATGAAGTGCTCCGGCCATCTAAATTTTACTAAATAACTGCCAACAGTGCCCTCGATGAAGTTCAAAAAATGAGCTAAATATTCGAAGACTAGGCGTATTTCGCTCTTCGCTGGTATCAAACACTGAACATGTTCTTTCATAAAGCAAGTCTAGCACTAAAATTTCAATTTTTTTACCCATCGAATGACTACTAGTAGTATACTGAAAAAAAGGAGATCAGCGTAAGTGTACTTTTCCACGAAAGTGCTCCTAAATTTGATTAGTAGAAGCTCTGTCGGTACTCACTCCGGCTGTATACTAAAACTCCATCCATATATGTCTTCCACTAAAGGGTTGCACGTTATCGAGAATGTGTTTTTGAGTTAGTTCCTCATAAGATAGGTGATAAAAATGCGCAATGAGGGCGAGAACTATGATCTTCCCAGGAAATTCTTTTTGAATCGAATGGTGGGAATTTCTAGAACCCTCGGGCATTGTTAATGCTAAAATATTTTTACGATAAATAATGTATTCCTTTATAACAGCAAATTTGATAAAAAGTCAAAATCCAACTGTACAAGTACCAAAAGTCGGTGTAAGATTTAAACAACAAGCTGTGTGGTCCAAATGCAAATCGCAGTGCTCTTTTCATTTCTTACAGCGCACTTATCCATAATTTGACCTGGTGACATGGGGGGCGGGTTCATACGTCACCCAGGCGCTAACAACATAGGTAGTCCCTAGACTAGGTTGCACGGTGAGTAGTTTTACCTGAATCAAATATCGCTTACCAACACCCCAGAATTTCAATTTATTATTTTTTGCCTCGCAGCATATAGTCATATAAATAAAGCTACAACAGATAATACTTTCAGGCTCTGAAGAAGGCGTATTTGGGAAAACGTCAGCCACTAGCAACCGAGAAAACCCATCGACCTGGAAAAAGAACAACTGTTCGAGAAAAAGATACCAACCTCGTGAAGCTTCAAATAAAGATTAGTTTTCTAAACTTTTCTTCTCATATTGAAAGTTTTATCGCTTTAGTGTATAACAAAACACTGGTGGTCTTGCTCTCATTACTAGTCGAGCGATGAGTTTTCCACAATAGATAGGCAGTTTACTTCGTTTCTGCATTCTATTTTCGCGACATATATCAAGAAATAAATCTGGACCTTTCGATCCGGTATCCTATAGCATGTTTAGACGTTATGTAAAGCAAAATCACCAAAGCGTTAGCCTCCGCTTTCAAAACAATTTACTAGATTTGCGCAATTTTTTGAGAGGGGCAAGTCGTAAGATAGTTTTGTCGATCTTTCAAAATTCTTGAGCACGATTTTATTTGAACCCTTTGGTAAGGAAAATTCAAGATAAAGAAAACTTATGAAATTGTGAGTTCAAAAAAGTTTAGCAGTCAGAGAAACGACAATACATCTTGAACCTGTAGTCGTTCAACACAAGCTGCTTGAGCGGCATCCATAATGCAACGGCTGAATGAAGAGAGCCAGTCGTATCGAATGGATTCTTCGGACTGCCGAATGCAAAATAGAGTCGCCACCCGATATAATCCGATTTCTTGACGAAAAGCTTGGAAGGGAGATGTGATGTTCAAGGAATCTCAACGGCTAGGGTTAGCTTCCTGGTTTACTTCCCTCGAGGTATGAAAAATCGAACGTTTGCGGGTGCTCGATCTAGTCACCCGACTGTCAGTGAGACGTTAGGTGACGCATGTTTGAAAGTCTGCACAAAATGATTTTATGTAAAATCACAGTTATACGGTCTTTGATATAGTATCATGTTAAAAGTGCAAGGAGAATACTGCAGCAAAACCGTTAGTGAATGAGCAGTTCAAATATTACGAGATGGAATTGCTAGAAAAAACTGCTTTATTACGAGAGTGGTAGAACGCTGCACTGGTTATTCAACATGATCTATCACTGTTTACGACGGGATGCATGATTATAGAGCGCTCAAGGTGCTTTCGATTTGTCATTCGAGAAAAGGACAAACAGAATTTATAACATTTAAGCCAGAAACTTCTTGCTAGCATTTTGAAAATGAGTAAAATTTTCTGCTCCGCACACCACAACACTCACTCTTGGAATGAGATTCTCAATATAAAAAATGCTTGAAAAAAGGCTTCACTCCTCGGGGATGATGAGGGATCTTTCGACTCCTCGGGTTGTTTGCCGCTTGAACGGCTACGAAAATTCGTGAACGCTCGCAATAGAATGGGCTTATTCAAAGGTCTCAAAGAAATAAAGAGAAAGAGGTCCTCACTAAACAATGACACATCATTAAGAGAAATCTACTAAGATAAATGCAGTATAATCGTGCCTAATGCTTGCCAAAACTCTATATTTTCTAACGGCATCGTTACGAAAAATATATTTCTGGTTATTAATGAACATTTTTCTCAAATCATTCATGCCATTGTAGGCAATCTACAGTTCGGAGAAATTTCTATTTCAATAGTATGATTGGCGTGTAAAGAGACTTCCATAAACGTCCCACTGATCGATGAAGACAACGTTATGCAGTCGGAGTTTATTTTTCGAACTTCAAAGCGGAGTTTTGTTAGAATGTATTAAATGTTAGTTTTATGCAAAAAATTTGTTGCTAGAAAAAATTGAGCAGCAATGAAGAACTTTGTAAGAGCTTACTTTTGGTGGACAAAAAACTCCCTGTAAACGGTTCTATAATTCTTTACTTTTCGATACGTGAAAAGCGGTGGCGTTCTGTGGAGTGTAGTCATGATTCCTTGGTCTCTTCCAAAAAAGAGCCTTTTTCATTAGACTATCACTAATCTATCTACAGTTTGAGAAATGGAGTTCTCAGAGTTTCTAAAAAGTGACCCCTACCGACAATAAGACGAGGAAATGTGTTTCGGTCAAAATCACGCGCAATAATATTTTCACCTTTTTGCAATCAATGCGAATTAACCTCGTATAGAAGCCACCAATGCATAAACCTCGAAAAAGCTCAAAATTTTATTCAGACTATAATGAATATTTATAAAGAGGTCTAACAGTCGGCTAAAATTCATTGTCTATATGCTTAGTAGAAGCCGTAGGCCTCGACTGAAAAAATAGTAGAAATCATAATTCCACTTAGTTCTAATCGAAATATATTTTCCTTCCCTACTGTCAATGTGGATGAATAGTGAGGCTTTCGGCTGTGATGAGGCGAGTGAGACTGCCGAAACGTATGTAAACCGCTGACGTATCAACCTCGGATGCTTGAAACATTCTCTCAAACTATATTGAATGTTTACGACGGGGTTCGAAAATACAGCTTGTTGAAAGGCAAAAGAATTTTTCTAAAGATATTTCAATTTGAAGAGGTGATCGCCACTAAAGAATATTTCAAGGTCCAAAACTCAACCCACCATAGGCAGCGCAACACTTTTATAATTGACGAACGAGTGCTACTGCAACTACAATACTGACGAAAATGTCGGAATCCCACTAAAATTAGTTCTTTCCTTTGTAATTCTCAGCAATATTTGCTGTAGGGTGTCGGTTTGAGTAAAAGTTCCTGTATTGCTCTAGAATCCCAGGATGCTAATTGAGTTGTAATTACATCTGAGAAAGAAACTGCCTAAACTTATTGCATGCCTTTATATTCGGCTGTTTTCTAAACCGCGTTCAGAATACAACACATCCCGTTACCATATTCTAAGCCATTCATGTCTTTTAGCGCTAAAAGTGCGATTCGGCCTTCTGACCTTACCAGCACGGTGCTTTTGGTCCAACCAATACCTGTAGGTATTTCCTTTTTATTTATTTGAAATTTCTTTGTGGTTTTGTATGAAGATGAGTTGTTGATGATGTAGTTAATAAAATGTGAATATGACCAAAACATGAATAAATTTATCTTGGATAACATAACGATGTTCAGTAGCAATTCGAAAGATCATCTTATACCACATATCCGCCTTATCCATCGAGATTCGAAGCTTTAGGAGAAAATATTCTCATTATTCCTTCCACAAGAAGTTTCATGGATGTCTCTTCCTCCATATATGATCATTTACTGCGGACGAAATTTCTTTTAGTAACGATAAATATCCATATTTCATTAGAAAACTGCCATAACGTCATTGCTGCCGCCGCGTATGTGTGCAGCGCGGCGCGGTGGCACGACGAACAGGATTTCAACGTCGTTGCCAACGTGTTAAGCGTTACCTCGTCTGGTCCTCTCAGACACTTTTGACACTTCAATGAGCCATCTTCACAGTGTATTTTTTTTACTATGCGGATTTCAATACTTCTAACATTCAATTCGCTCTTCGTCTTCTTGAACATCGTAAAATACTGGTTGAACAAGTCTCTTTGCAATCTTGAGGTTAGTCTGGCTGTGGCGTTTCATAGAGCGTTTTGTTAACTGCCGGGAAAAGTTACACGATGAAGCTTGGCTCCATGTGCGCCGCGACGAGCACCACAAGCATTCGGCCACAGCGCCCCGTACACCTCGGAACGCCACTCTATTCTACCGTAGCGATATAACCAATCCAATAAAGTGTAGAATTGTTGTTCAGTAGGACAAAATCAGTCCTCTTTGAGCAGTTGTTTTTGCTGCCACCAATTTTCGCGCGGTTTCCATTTTTTTGCCGATTGATGACTTTTTGAAAACCATTTTAATTTCAGCCCACTTTAGGAAATCTTCAGTGAGTTTTTAGTTCTTGTGTTGACTATCAATCAACTGCTTCATGAGCATTGATGATCATATGTTTACTAAGTGTAAAACGTTACGAAACAACTTGCTAATCGATACTGCTTTTACACATTTTATCTTCAGAGTGCGGTTGCAATTTTGATATTTTGTCGTCTACGAGATTTCATATACGGGAAAATCGGGATTTTATGTCGTGACATCAGAAAAGAGAAGGTGGGAACCGTTTATGGGCATCCCCTCTTAAGAATTTTTGCGTTCAGATGCAATTCTTGTTTGAGTAGTTTCTTCCACGCAACATATTGTCATTTGAGAATCGCCAAGCAATTCATCTCATTGACCGTTCCCATGTGCTTGGGAATAAAGAAACAATAACAAAATTTGGTTTAAACAATATTACACTAAACCGCGGTTCATTATATCCGAATGTTTTTGGACAAATTCATCGATCTGTCAAGCCGAATTCAATATAATGTGCTGAGTGCCAAACTCGGTGTTGTCGATTGAGAATGATGAAGATAAAATGCTTGTTCCTGATTGGGCCAACAACATTTACTTAGACACTTGGCAAAACCACAAAAATCAAAATGGCGAGGCTTCCAACAGCAGCTATTACGATTCTCCTAGCACTCAGCACATTATATTGAATATTGAATATTATATTGAATATCCACAGCGTTGGGATGTGGTGTGATGCCACCAGATAGTGAACAGAAGACTTCATCACATAGCCATCATTTCTAATGTTACAGAGTATGAATAGTGATCAAAAAATATATTTGGAAATATTAGAAGTCAAGAATTCGTAATTCGACGATTCTGACGGAACGATTTCAAATTCCGAAAGGAACGTGCCTATGAAACTTTATGCGAGTATAGTGGTTAAATTTTTGATTATTCATTGCAAGATTTACAAGGATCTATTGCAGCAAGTATTAGAACCTTCACTGTTACTTGCTTCACTTTACCTGTGGGCGTAGTTCACTCTAGTGCGGCCGATGTACCGGTCCGTGTTTCTGGCATTGCAACTAGCGTGTCGGGAGTTAAGGGACTTTTACATCGCTTTGTGATGCAAACAATAAGTCGACAGCCCTTAGATTCTAATACTATCTTCTCTCGCAAATTCTGTTATACGCTTAAAGAGGGCTCTATACTATTGAATTCATCCGTATGCGGAGTCAGATCAAACGGTGTGGATGAAATGTCCCCGGTATGGATGTAACGCGGGTACGACTACCGTCTGAGGTCGTAATTTTGCTCGCCATTCAGCTCTTTTAGATATATAGGAAACATCATAACACTACAAAAAAGGCAGAAAAACACAACAATTTTGGTTATAACTTATCACAGTGGCTGTCGGCTCAACTGGGTTTATAAAGCGAAATCCCATGCTCTACCAAACCTGCTAAAGGTTGATGTGTGACAGATATCATAGAGATGCTGAAGAATGAGTAGTGGTGCGAATGTACCTCTGTGGTGCAGTGGTAGCACGCATCCCGGCATGGATGAAACGCAGGTTCGACTCCGTCTGAGGTCGTATTTTTGTTCAACACTCAATTCTCTTAGGTATATTGAACGGTATGTTTTGTTTTTTAATAGATTGCCTTGAAAATGTCACACTTTTCCTACATGCGAGAAATGTTACTGTTTTAACTAGACTACTAGACTAGAAGACTAGAAGAAAAATACGATGTTCAGCGATTCCTTAGAGCGAGAAGGACGCAATGGGCTACTCTTGCACGCGATGGGGAAAAATGGAAGTGGTGCTGGTGAACGCTCGAGTCACTCGACGATCAACCGGACGACAGATGACACGGGTGACAAAAAATGTTACCCAATATAAAGATATGGTATGGTAGGACATGTCCAGGCTCTGAAGAAAGCGAAATTGTTAAAACATCGGCCATCATTTACAAAGAAGGTATATCTGGCGCAAGCCTTCAAAAGCGATGATTTATGTGACTGGTCTAATTACTAACGCCATCTTGTGAAGATTGGACACTCGCCTTTGCAGAATTTCTTCTGTGGTGACTAAAATCAAGGTAAAGAGAATTTCTTGCAGCCGTATGGGTTTGAAATTGTTTATAAATCACAGAAGTTACACTGTGCCAAATCTGCCGCAGCATTGTTACAATGAATTATCCTGCCTATGCAAATGTTGAATCCCGAGCATATGTTGAACCTTGGTTCTAACCATAGAGAGGGCACGTGCTTACTATTACAAAGCAAATCGGAAGTGAGAAGCAAATTGTCCAGTTTATCTCTCTTTCAGTAGTAAAGTCTTTTTTGTTCATGTTTCACAGTTGGCAATTTATCCACAAAAAATTATTGAATGCAGTGCACATCGAAGAACTCCTTTTTGTGCAAAAATTGTGTAGCAAAGAGAGGTCCAAAGGCAGTCTATAAAATGAATTTCTACATGAAGACCACTTTGGTCAACTTAATGCAACACCAATAATGAAGATAAAATCCTCAAACAGCAGTTGAAACAATACGCGAGATGTGCGTAGACTTTCAGAAAGAGAATCAAGAGGAGATGATTAAAAATGCAAGAAATATTTCGATTCTCTCAGTAGTATGTGTGATGGTGGATAATCAACATAAAAAGAGTAATATGTGTTAACTAATACATCTCAAAGTACTTAAGCCCACTTCTTCTTACGAAAATTGCAACGTGATTGTGTCACTTCACATATCCTTCTTCATCAGAGCTGAAAGAATCAGCCTGATATTGTAAGCGAAGAGACAATTTCAGAAGCAGATAGCTATGTTCAAAAAGACTTGTTCTATGTCATTTTGAGGTTTCGATTGTTAACGGTTTACGTATGTTCCGGCAGTCTCCCGCCTCGTCAGAACCACACATCCCACTGGCTACCCTGCATAACGGAAAGACTTTGATAAGTTCAGAAAATTTGTGTTTATTTCCAAAGCGATTGCTGATCTTTTTTCCTCGTAACCCTTTCGGGAGGGAAGCAAAAATTTAGATAAGCAATTTTCTACAAGCCTTTCTTGTTGAAAAAAATTTTTCTTTGAGCTTTTCGTGATCATTCGAAATCTCGGCACTTTCAGTAATGTGTTTGATCTATACAGAGTTTTCCTTATTGCGTTATAGCCGCAAAAATAACATTATGTTTGACATTCATTTTGTTTTCTTGCTTGGCTGGAGTTTGTGGGTGGCTTTTTACCCAATAATTGGTAGTCATTCGATAGCATAATCCCGGAAGTTTTGATGTTAAAATTTGATTTCTATAAAGGCTTACATAGAGCTCTGTTAGAGCAGCAAGAAAATCATGTTCCACAATCGAACTGTCTGCCTCAGGTCACCATTGAGGGCATATTTGACAACATCAATTAAAGAAGAAGCCTGTATGTATATGGCTAGAACAAAATTTCTTCTACAAATGCAGTACGAAAAATCTAGAATCTCTCTTGAAATGGAGAAAAAATTAATAAGTAAATAATGAAACCGCGCTCCTAATGACGGTGCGCGCAACGAATTTCAACAACCCCATCAATTTTTCTCCATTTTGGAGAAAAATTTTAGGTTTTTGGATTGAAATTGTAGAAAAGGCCTTATTCTATTGTACTATAGCATATAATTTTTTTCTTGTTCCACATTGCCAAATGAACCACTATAATGTCTAAATAATATACGAATAAACTACTTTGAGTGCGAAACGTGAATTTTTTTGTTGCTTCAATACGCTTTATGTGATATAGCAAAGGGAGTCCAGTATTAGTATTGAGTTGTAAGAGGTGCTTAAGCCACGCGGGACTTTCACCAGTTACTTCTGTACCAAACTCCTTGTCTTGGATTATCGTTTATCTTATGATAACAATGAAACAATAACAAAGGTTATATAGGGTGATTCCACTTAGCGTAGACAACAGAAGAAGAGGAGGTCGAAGAGGGCAAGTCGAAGAGAACGAGCAAGTCGAAGTGGAGCCTAGAATTAACCTCCAGCCACTTATATACACTTCCTCAAAGGGCGGGTTTTGGGTTAGAATATAACAAGGTTAAAGCTAAGGTTGGAGATTTCAGAACAAGATTGTAGAGCACACACTGACAACATTTCACGTCAAAAGGTCGAACACCAGAGTAAGCTGGATCACGCGACTGATTCAAAAGCACAAAGAGCGGTCATTCTCATTCATGTTACGGTAGTCATGAGAGTGTTTGAGCCCTGCTGTAAACATGACCCAAAGTGCATCGAAAGTGCAATCGTCATTGTTGCATAACATGGACTTACGGAACATGGAAGATGAAGATACCTAATCCGAGATTACAGATGATAATGAATACTCAAGAAGAGGAACACAGCATCAGAAATTATTCTGACGCCGCCTAGATGTGATACTTATAAAAAAACCAATTTGAACCTCAAAGCTGTGGAAGTTTGAGAATGAATCATGCCAATTCCATTGAAAAGCCTTCAAAACTTCACTCTAAAAAAACAAGGCAGTTTGAATGTGAAGCAAAATTTTCCGCTTCTACATCTTTCTTCACGAAAAGGCTGGATGAAAGATACGATGTTCAACGAAATCCTGGAGCAAGAAGAACCCACTGGGTTATTATTGCACGCTTAAGGGAAAAATGGAAGTGTCACTGGTGCCCGCTCGAGTCACTCGGCGATCAACGGGACAACAGGTGATACAGGTGTTAGATCACAATAAAATGAGCTTTTTTGAGACCAAAGCATTATTAAAATTCGGAATTCTAGTTTTCGACAGATTACTAAAAATTTGGAGAAAAAGTTCTTTCAGCAAGAAGAACCCTCAGAAGATGTAATTAAATGAATACATACCGTCTCAAAAGGGTTAATCATCACGACACTATAATTTTGTATTCCACTATGTTTCTCCTTACCCTTTTCTCAACATACTCAGCGGAGTTCGACAAGCCTCCAAACGCAGTATTACATTTTCTATACTTGTCTTTTTTATAAAATATGTGATTTATGATCATCGGTCAGACTACTCATGATGCTGAGGAGAAGTAATCTAGGTGAACCAATTGAAAGTTCAATCCGCTTAGAGTTTTTGCAACAACTGCAACATAGGGTAGACAGAGCATTCAATTTACTGAGATTTGGTATCTCGATGTGGTGCTCTTCATTAAAAGACTTTCACGTCCAGGCTGAAAGTGGGATTTATAAATGTGAAATCAGGCGTTTTTTTAGGTTCAGATATTGCGTTCAGGTCATCAGTGATAACTTTGAAGATGTGTGACTTTCTCAAGACTTTTAATCAAATGATTCGATTTTGCACTGTCATAGGTCCATATTGATGCGCGAGTCGAAGAAGAACAGAGCTCGTATTGATCCACATCGTTTTAACCGTAAGCGTTCAATCCGGATCAATAGTTTGTCAAAGTACTTGATGATTATGCTGGCACTCGTTTCAGTGGAAACGCCACGACATTATTAGGTCTTCCATACAAGTTTCGTAGGGTGCATGTGTGTTATAGGTGTAAATCGTTCCCTTAGATTCGACCTGGTATGGCTCTGAAACTTTATAACCTCTCCCTACTCGTCGTTCTGAGCCATGTCGATGGCTGATCCAATGTCAAGAGAGTGAGGATCACTTTTTTCGCTCTGTTTTACCTCTATTACTCAACGTCTAGCTTGTTAAGTCCTGATGGTGCTTGCTGATGAGTAGCTTACCAATACCTCTCAAGGGGAAAGAGTTTATTTGGTGGAGACGGCTCTCAGCTTCGAGTACATTTTTTTCTACTTGAGTGCAGAATTTTGGCCAATATTACTATTCTTCTTGAGCTTTGAATGTAATATCACCATGCTATAACAGTACTTCCATAGTAGTGGAGAGGAGGTTTGACGAGGCGAGGAGAATCAATGACGCCAACATTTTGGAAATGAGAGGAAAAGCTTGGAAAACTAATCTTTATTAAAGCTTCACGAGGTTGGTATCTTTTCCCTAATCGATTGTTCTTCTTTCCGGCCCAAGGATTTTTGCGCTTGTTTGTGGCTGACGTTTCGGCAAATACGCCTTCTTCAAAGCCGTGCAATCTAGTTTTATTCAAGGCCGTTTCCTAATTTAATGATCAAAATCTTCAAATTAGTATAGTATCGAATTGAAAATACGGGGAAATACTATAAAGAAATTGTTAGCAATTTCAGTAAAACAACACGGAAGTCTATAACACGGAGTCGTCTAAACACGGAACTGTTTACACAAAAGTGCTACAGCGCGAACCGCTTAGTCAGCTTCAACCGCTCATAAAAGACTCATAATAGGACCTACGACTACGCAGTGCTAACGGTGTTCTCTATTTGTTATTAGTGGAATAGACGAAATGGATGTTTAGTACGTTCAAGTCAAAGATTTCTCTCACATTTTGGGAACTAGTGAAATTTCTGCTTCACACACACACATCACTCATTATCGAGACACGACCCTCATAATAATGGAAATGTGTTCAAGGCGATTTTCCAATTCGTTGAAGAGACAGTCGCCAGTAAGGAACGATTCGCAGTCCTAAAGTCAATCACCATGTGCTGCACTGCTTCTATGTAAATTAGTTAGATTGAAGGACAAGTGCTACTGTCGTCTTTTAGAAGAAATATCGCAAACGCGCGGAGTTCTCTTATATGTAAGTATAACATTCTATGATTCAGATTGTTGTTTTCTGTGTGAATTTTTCAATTGCCCCAAAAAACCTAAGATTTTGATTGAATCGAGTTTATCGTTTATCGCAAGTAAGCTACTGTACGGACTTTGTGATTATTTTTCCAAACACTTGAAGAAATGATATAGACCACTGATATGTAACACCGCTGGTTGTCGATGCTTTGTAAACATCCACTTTGACGATAAACATAGAACGTTCAAGAAGGTAAACGAAGAAGCTTCTCTTCGGCGTCACCACACTTTCTGTAATAACGTGCACTGAACATTCCCAATTCTATGCATTGGAGATTTCATCAAAGTAAAGCATTTCTCCTTCTCACGATTCAAGTCAATGTCATCATGCAAATGTTTCACCTACAATCAGTTTCCTAACGGCTTCTCTTTTTCTTGCTGACGCTGTTGCATTCTCGAGCAAATACTATTACCCGTCTAACTCCAAGTCCTTTGAAGAAATTTTGTCGTAGTTTCTATCAAATTATATTGAATTCTTGAGCGAGGTCTCAAAATGGATGTTTAAAAGTGTTGATATGCATACATATATGCATATGCATATGCATATGTCGACAGTGTGGGGGAAGGAGATATGATACTGTCTTGATTTCCAAAATAACTTCCACTGTACGGTGTACTAGCAAAATGAAGTTACATTATAATTTGGTGCCATGACCAATGGTAAAAGATGCAACAATGAATAATGTTCATGGTAAAGTGTGAGTTGATACACAAGAGCTAGAGAACAATAGAGAACACGTTTGCTGTATGCTTCTGTGGAGGTGTTAACTTCTGAAGTACACTAATAATCACAGTATTGATTATTGCTATCTATAGAGAAACATCACACAATGTACAGCATCATTTTTGACAATCAAACCATTAATTTGCGTTGTTTTGGCATGTTTCGACCAATCAGTCCTATTGGAGTCTCCTGTTTCGTATTTTTTACAACGTTTGATCTAATATTTTCAGTGATAATAACAATCTGAATTTGAAAAGAATATCACCACATTGCCACTGATTGATCGCGAGCCGAAATCGCTCGCAGTTCCCAAAGAAATTAAGCTTTTTAGGTGTTGATATGTCAGTGCCTTACCTACCTTTAAGCAGTCTCTTCCTCCTCATTAGAGCCACACGCCTCATTAGCTATTCCTACTTACAATGAAGCTGATGAAATGAGTTTTTGTTGAATCCACGTTAAAGTATGGCTTTCACCTTTTTTGAATTGATACGAGCTAACTCCGTACGTCAACCAGTGACGTACGAAGCTTGGAAAGAATGAGGAAATTTTCTCAGACTGTACAAATGTTCTTCGAGGGATTTTTCAACTTGAAGCAGGTGCAGCCTTCATCAAAGAGCATTTTGAAGTCCGATATCCGACCCACCATGTACTGCACATCATTTTTTAAAATTCAAGTACGAATGCTACTGAATCTACTAGAAAAAATGTTGGAATCGAATTGAGCTCATTTCTCTCCTTTGTTAAGCACAGCAAAATATGCTGCAAGGCGTCGGCTTAGGTAAAAGTTTTCGCATTACTTCAAAAATTTGGTATGCTAAATGAATTAAACTGATTGCGTTTAAGAAGAAAACTGCATCTAGGATTTAGATAATTCTTCAGAAAGTATTCGTAAGAATGATACTAACCATAAGAGTTTGTAACCATTACACCAGACATACGGACTTTCACTATACGAAATGTGCAATAAATTCTGATTCGCTTCAGCATCATGGAGAAAGTGTGAGAATCTAAGACGGTGAGGAAGGAAGCTTGTGCTTAGCGTCATGTTTTTTTTTTTTACGATCTTGACAACATCCACTGTACTTCCTCATTCCGATATATTAAATCGACAAACTTATAGTGCTTATATTGTTGTTTCTCCTACGTTTAATTGTGACGTAGTTACCCTCTCGCTTTCACATATTGGTTAATTCCTGGTTGCATATGGATCTCGCCTGCTTTTAAACACCTCAGTGAAAATTGCTTCATGAGCATCAGTCGGCCCTCATCAACAAGGGAGAATTAAAGGTTCACCATACGTGAAAGGTGAATGAGAAGCCTAACAAATGCGATCACCACTCCCCAAATTAATGTAGCCAAAAACGCTTCTCAGCAAAAGTTTGTGCATCGTTTATGTTATGAAATATCTACTTTCATGAATGCTCTAAAACGCGCACTTGTAAATTTTGCGTTTTTCGACAAGTTTTTTCTTTTTTGGAAAGTTGGAATTTGATGTCTCAAGATCGAAAATGAGTAAGCGAGAGCCATACCGGACCGTTTACGGAATTGCCGCATGTGCTAGAATTTCTCTTTATGTGTTCTCCTCTACGCGGCTCATCATCAAACGATATTTCACAAATTCCAAACCATCAACCGCCTCCTTTGTGCTTTTGCAGAATTTGTAACAAAACGTCCTGCGAAATTTTGCTTGGAATCGAAAGATATATGAAAATGAAGAAAACTTATCTTGATTAGCTGACGCGAGGTTGATAAAACAGTTGTAGAAATTCGAACGTCAGCCGAATTTCTACAACTGTTTTATCAACCTCGCGTCAGCTAATCAAGATAAGTTTTCTCCATTTTCATATATCAATTGATTATGCCGAGGTTTATAGAAAGTCGAACTTTTGGAATCGAAAGAGTTGAATACTTGTGAAACTCTTGGAACCAATAAGTGCTAAGGTGACGTCACTCAAGTATAAGTGCTTCGAGCCAAATCCGTTCTTGCCTTGTGATTAATTCGATGGAAAGATGGTTGAATTTGTTGAGTCCACAATACTTGCTTATCATTTTAGGAGCCAAAATGAAAATTCTTCAGCACACTGCGAAATATTCGTCTCTTCATGAGAGACACTTTGTGATGTTGCTACTTGCCATCATATCAACAGTGTTGGGATGTGGAGTGTTGCCTGCAGGTCAAGGTAATGAATTATAGATACTTGTGTGTTAGACATATCCTGGATCTTAGATAGAAGTTTGTGAACTTTGATCATATTGCATGCTTCTTAGACTTAATCAATGCTACGTATTTGTCGCAGTCTGAGCCTTGTGATCAAAAATCTAAGTTTTGGTTTTGTAAACAAGTAAAAATCTTAATGTATAGTAAATATATTTCCAATTATTAACAAAAAAGCTAAGAAATCCCGTTGAAGGAAGCACTAAAAACTTCACCGTCACTGGCTTCACTTTGTCTGTTGCCATGGCTTACTCAACCGCACCCAGTGTCCAAGCCAGGGTCCCTGGTATTGCAACTAGTGAAGCAGGAGCTACGCGATTTGTACAACGCCTTGTAAAACAAGCAGTAAGCTGATAATCTTTAATTTTAAGTGTTTTCTTTCTTAGCGATACTTGGGAAGGCGTGGGAAGAAAACTTCAATTTTGTGACAGTATGTCAGCCTTTTAGAATTACTAACCGCACCGCTCCACATTATTTTATCAAAATAGCTTTCATAAAAATTTCTTCAAACTAATGAAATGATTTGCTTCTCAGGTCTTTGACGTTATTGAAAGCCAAGCACGTAGTGCTTTCCTATCTGATGCTGTCATCTCGACTATTTTGAATCAACTGACTGTAACAGTCACTTACAAACCACTGATGTGCCCAAACGTTCGTCTTAGTGTAATGGAAGTGGAGCAACGTGAGTTTTATTACTGAGCCAATTAGAAAATCTGAAGCAAAAACGTAGCAGGTATCAAAAAGGTTCTGCTGTCTTCATATATCTTTGGAAAGATGAGCATGTATCAGAACTTTAATAGAAAAGCTCTAGAACATGTGAAAACTTTTGTAAGGACGAGAAAATCAAAATCTTCGGAATTATGCTAACTCTTATTTTTTTTCTTTCTTCTTAAGCAGGGCATGAGGTGTTGAATCCAAATTTTATTCACACAATCAAGCAGCTAACTTTTCGGCAGATCGCCTTCGTCAGAGCCTAAGAAGGTAAGTCGTTTGCAATCCAGTCAGTCAAACACTTTCATCACTTCTTTAGAGAAAATTGTTAGACCTAGATTTTGATCGCATCAAGCACAAATTCAACCTTAAACATCCCACCGCCTTTATTATATGAATTCCACTGAATGAACAGGTGAAGAACAACGGAACAGTAATCATATAACTCAGTAATGCACTATACCCATCGAAACAACAGTCCTATATACTGACTCATATAACGGGTGATTACGAGGCATTCTTCCCTGCGGTTCATAGCTGGATTGGTCGTGTTTATCCAGAACGCCTCAAGTGTCTTTCGCGCTGATGTTTTTTGCTCCTGCTCAACGATGGTGGCCTCTATATCAAATCCTTCGGCATGCTTTTGGGCTCTATGTATACCTAGCGGAGTGTTTTTTCTAACATGGCGCATGTCAGCATTTCTAATAGCTACAACTTTGTAACCCCCTGCTTAGGTTCAGAGGGAACAACCATCCTTCCGCGAAAGTTCTAGAGAAAGTATGATCCCGTTTATTCTCCCGTTCTTATCGAGTGAGATAAGTATGCCTATAAAACGTTGCTTGAAAAAAGCAGGCTTGGAGCATCTGATGTCAGTAACAGAAATACCATCAAATACTCTTAGGCGCCAATTAGTTTGTAATCGTTTGTATGACCGCCTCTGCACAACAAAAAACTGTCTAATGTTCCCTTACGGCAGAGACGGTGATCGCATGAGCGTACGCACAGTGAACCTAATCTCTTGCAAACCGTGCGATGATAAATGTGTTGGCGAAACAGGTAGGCCGCTCTATGCTCGCATAGAAGAACACCTAGCTGACACGCGTCATACTAGAAAAAACACTCCGCTAGGTATACATAGAGCCCAAAAGCATGTCGGAGTGTTTGACATAGAAGTTACATCCTTGAGCAGGAGCAAAAAAAACATCAGAGCGAAAACTACTCGAGGCGTTCCGGATAAGCACGACCAATCCAGCTATGGACCGCATGGAAGAATGCCTCGTAATCAACCGTGATATGGGTCAGTATATAAGACTGTTGTTTCGATGGGTATAGTGCATTACTGGCCTATGTGATTACCGTTCCGCTGTTCTTCACCTGTTCATTCAGTGGAAGACATCTACTAAAAGCGGTGAGTATGTTTGAGGTTGACTTTGCGCTTGATACGATCGAAATTTAGGTCTGACAATTTTCTCAAAGAAGTGATGGAAGTGTTTGACTGATTGGATTGTGAACAACTCTGACCTTTCCAGGCTCTGAAGAAGGCTATTTGCCGAAACGTTAGCTGTTTGATTGTATGAATAAAGTTTGGATTTAACACCTCGTGCCTTGCTTAAGAAGAAAGAAAAAAATATTAATTACTGAAGCATGCCGAGGCTAATAGACAGTCGGCCTTGGGATCATTGTTAATTTTTGGCAATGTTCGTCTCTTTTACTATAAATGGTATGATATTCAATATTCCATATAGAGAATATAGAGATTCGAAAACTAAAATAAAAGCAGTGCTCAAAGCTGTTCTCAGAGCTTTCTTTCCAGCTATCTATTGTATGCAAAAAGCATGCTTTCATAAGGCTTGCAGTTTCTTGCAGTCGACGCAGGGTCAGTGGCTTGCATCATCATCGACAACACGGTGACTGCAATTTGCACCACCACGCAGCAGATGAGGCAATGTCAGGTAGCACCGGGCGTAACGGTAATAGCGCCTGTTTCCGGTGCGCCCTTGACAATTTCAGGATCAATCTCGGTTTGGAACGCACTCTTCTTTTTATACAATTTATTTTCTAATTAAAAATTTTGTGCAGACCACAAATATTATTATGGCGAGTTGGTCGAGAACGATGTGGCAAAATGTAGTAAACCGAGCGATTCGGACGTTGGCATCGAGACCGTTTGGCTCACATTTCTTCTCGGCAACTGGCACTGTCGGAAGCTGAAATTCAGCAGTGATGTGTATGAGTCAAAATTTTCATCTACCCATTATTTATTGTATCATTACAGCAGTAATAAAATGGCAAATTGTATGGGTGTTCATTAGGCAGCGCTATTCAATAGATTGCTTGAAAGTTTTTATAATCTGATGAATCTGAATTTAGTGGATTGCTCAGAAAGAGATTACGAATGGAAACAAACAAATCACATAAAGAACTTCTCTTCCTTTATTATTCGACAAGATGCTCCAATCGTTGCCTTACTGGGCATAAGAAAGTGATTGGAGAAGGAATACAAGAGCGAAAACAGTAAACAATTGGCAATAAATAACTATAATGCCTTCAATGTCGAGTGTTCATGTAGACCCGCTCAGAAACAGGATAATCTGCTGATAGAAAACATATTTTAAGCCTTTAAAGAGGCTTGGTATGGCAGTTATAGAGGAAAAATATGATGTTCAGCGAACCCCTTGAGCGAGGAGGACCCCGTGGGCTGCTCTTGCACGCGCTAGGGAAAAATGGAAGTGTTGCTGGTACCGGCTCGGTCACTCGACGATCAACAGGACGACAGGTGGTACAGGTGACAGGTATGGCAGTTATGCAGTACCACCGAGGGCGTCGAACTATTGGTGACCCTGGAAAGTCGAGACAGGCATGTGTAGTACTGTATGATTCAGACCTCATAAAAGGCTAAAAATATGTTATCTTGTTACCAGATTAATTAGAACTCATTGAGCCATGGCAGTATCGAGAATGTTTCTAGAAGAAATACTTATTCACCTATCCAAAGATTTCCCTATAAGCTAAGTTAAGTTAACTGAATGACGGCAATGAAGGGTCATTTTGAAATCCACATATCTGGACATTCAGTTATTTTGTGTCATAGAATTGCCGATAGCAGATATGTTTTTATGCAGCTGTTCCGCAAACCTGCAGTGAAATCGACTAGTAATAGTAAAAAAGGAAGACGATTATAATTGTGATTTGTAGACTTTTCTATCGAGCTGCGAAATTACCTCATGTCTCATGAAAGGCTTGTGTATTGGCAAAATGGAGTCGTTATTTACCTCATTCTTAACGCTCCCGTCCTTACGACTGCAGTTGTAAGAGCTGTTGTCACAACCACTAGAGAATATAAATCGTTGCAATACATAATAATTTCTACAGTATCGCAAAAATGTAAACCATCTTATAAGTTCAGTGCATTCATTACACTAAAGTGGTAAAAAGCTGTGAAAACAAGGGTCAGTGACAGTAATTCCAATATTTATTCTAACAAAAATATCATGTGTTGGAAATATTGTTGAACGTGAGTTCTTAACCATTCTCGCGGCGAGTGACCTTGATAGAAGACATTCGATTCTGATGAAGAAGCATGTACTATTTCTTTAAAGGTAATTTCTTTTCAGTGGTTTATTTACACAAGAAACCGTTTTCAGTGAATTTTTATCGAAGTCAATCGGTGACACATCGCATCGGAATGTGAAAAGTTTTGTTTTCTTCTTCAATAACTATGATGTCTAAACTTTCTAGTAAGGCAAAGTTAGCGCAAAGAGTACTTCTTTAGTGTTACGAATACGTTCCAGTCAGAGAAATAGTAATACATAGTCAGTGTGTCACAATTCAAGTTAGGATGCTAATGTGCTATAAAGCAAAATTTGGGTCTTCTAATCTAAATTTTCGCATATGTCAAAGCATACCAAATTTCTGCTGTAATGCAGCAATGAGAAGCCCTAACAAACGTCACTTAGCTAGCTCCTGTTTATAAATCCCATTACAAGGTTACCAATCTCACAAAGCTCCTTATCGCCGAGCTACCCAACTAATGTCATTCTGAAAATTTAGTTGCCAAAAAACAATTGGCTGTTCATGCCAACAATGTTCTCCCTGGTTAGCGTATGCACAGAAAATGCCATCGCAAAGCATCCTAGCATTTAGTTCCAGTTGCTACAGAATCACGTTCGATCGTGATTTCACTACTACTGAACTTTTTCAGTACTTATTCTTAAGGCGACTGCAAACAATTGTGCAACCTCATTAGCTGGATAAGATTTTTTCATGGGAGTGTTGAAAATCAATCGAAAGCTGTATCTCCATTTGGCTACACCTCCATTTGGCCGGTATTTCGAAAACACATTTTATAACGTTCTACAATCCACAGCAAAACCATGTTTCACAAGAACACTCGTTTTTTCTTATCTCGCTCATGTTTCGCTGAACAAAACACTTTTCTTAGAGTTCTAAAACAAATTCGACAGCACAAGTCTAGAAGACTCAAAAATGTGTTTGCTTTTTGGAAAAGCTATTTGATAGCGCTGTACGAGAAAGAAGATATTTGACTCTACCTACCCGGTGATTCCACTCGATAGCTTGGAAAAGCGATTATTCTAATACCGGGCTAGTTCATTTGAAAAACTGTTTTGCTGCGCTGTTGCAATGATAAAAAGATTGCACCTCGTTTTTGGAGTATTCAACCCCTAAAGAACGGTTGTAGAAATCGACGCGCGCAGAGCAAAATATGCGATTTTCGCTATTTTATTGAGCTTTTTTTTGCCGTTCAGATGAAATTTTTGGAAGTCTCGTATTACTTTGATGGAAAAAGATTTTCCTTTTTTTCGTAAGATTTTGTTTTAATATATGCTTTTTGTATAAAAAAAACGTTGGTGTACTACGGAATTATGCTGAATTTGACTATTAATCAACTGTATTGAATTGTATGGAGCAGGTCACTAAAAAAGACTCTAGTTCTGATGTACCATAGTTTTATACAAGGCTCAAGGGCCATCATAGTGAATAAAAATCGAAGACAATAATTAAATTACAACAAAAATGAAATGTATGCTGTATTCCATACTTCATCGATAACTCTCACTATAACTAAGTTCATATCAATCATTCGTTATTTCCAATTACTCAGAGTTGAGGCAAGCGAGAAAAGGCTGAGTGGCAATGGATAGTGGAAAAATTCTGAAGACAGTCATGCTTGTTAAGAAGGCTCAGAACATCAACATCATGCATGCTATTGGCCAGAAATATGTGTCTCCAGAGAAGTTCTCTGTGCGTATCTCCCATCCGCACCCATATTCGAATAAATTATTTTCTATTCCTTTGCGAGGCTTCAGTAATTATTCGACAGCTTGAATATCGAGAATCTGAAGAGTGTGTTTTATTTTTCAAATGGCTTCTACATTATGCTGTGAAGGTGTGGTAGAATTTCCAGTACTTATGTGTTAAAAGGCGGCAAATTTCTTAGTCGATCTCATACGCTGGTCAGGATCTTTTCTTAGAAAATTTAGTAACTTTTAGAAAGCTCAAATCTCTAGCTACAATTTTGTGTTGCCGTTCTTTCTGATCACCCTTACATATCGCTGTGGCATACAGAATAAAATTTTGTTTCTCATTCGCCTATCGCCTTCAATTTTGCCACGCATAAATCGCTTCGAGCACGAAATGCAATCAGCGTGTAGACAATTTTCTCTAGCATCAGAATCTACGTTTTTATCTGAATGTGCTATCGATATGGTGGAAAATCTCAGTTCATCTCGGTCTAACAGATATGACGACTAAGCGTGGGTATTCAATATTGAGTTATTTGATAGATACGTGGCAGAAATATAATAAGTATCACAAAGTAGAACCGTCTATATTTCTAAAAAAAGGTGAATGATTGCATTTAAAAAATTAATAGAGGGAGCCACACAGTATGGGGACACTCCTTTCTAAATGCCGGAAAAAACATAAAATTTTGACTCGTTCGGAACGGCAATTAAAATCACTGCTTGCAGCGCCAACCATTATTAGACTGATTTTCATTGAATAGTCAAGGCTTTTTCTCCTTTTTGGGGAACCTTTTAGGTTTCTCGTTTTACACTGATACATTGCGATTTGCTCTGCACCCTCGTATGCTTTTTGAGCATAGCCTTTATGTGCGAAAAAACACTAGTTTGCTCAATATGTGGAGTGCTGTGCAAAAACGTTTGCGTCAGCCGGGATTCGAACCCAGATCTCACTCTTTCCGGAAATTGTTTGATTGCCAATTTCGGTATGATTGCGTAGTAAGCCAGCGTTTTCCTCATATACGACATATAAATCAAAATTAAAAGCATATGATTGATTAGAGAAACAGTGTTCTATCAAAGTAATTCAAGAATTCCAGAAATTTTTGCAACGGAGTAAAAAACCTTAATCAAGCAACGAAATTTCCACAATCTGTTCTGCACGCAACGATTACTGTAGAGGGTCCCTATGCACTAGGCTAGACAGACGTGGTGCTAAACGGTCCGTGAACAGCTACTCTCTGCACTTGATAATTGAGAGAGCGATGCTTTTCCCGGGTAACTTTATTCGTTCAATTTGAATCCTGGGGCAGATGTCACCACATCTTTTACACGTGACTTCGAAACATGAGGATACATTGTCATAAGAAGATGGCGAAGCAGTAAGAACTTGTATGGATGTGATTGGAGTATAGAGGAGAATTACGAGCCCATCGTCATCACATACATCAGTGGGTCGAATGTGCCTTTGGAAGCACTCCACAATACCAGCTCTCATTCTCACAGTCTTTCATCAAGCGTTGAGTTGAAAACGTTTAGCTCAAAAGGCGTCATACCACTACCTGCGTTTCCTCCATTCAAATCGTTTATTTACATATTATTTATAACTAAGAGCCAGGTAGCCACCGCTCAGTAATGCGCATCACACAGAGAAATGATAAACGATGCGTTGGTCTGATCTCTTCCTCGAAATTCTCTTGCAATCATTCAGCTATACGTCTCAACTTGGCTGCCTTAGAATTTCAGAAGCATCGTTTCAAGCAGCGTTGCTTACGAAAGAATTACAGAAAAATCAAATGTAAGACGGAAATCTTGAAAAGGAAAATTGTCCTACTTAATCATTACATTGTTTTCCAAAACCTAGGCGTCGTAACCCGCTTCCCGATATGTAAAACTTTAGCTTTGTACCTAGCAAGTCTAGCTTAATTTTTCAGTTTATGGCTCACGGAATGCGAATATCACCAAGTTAGTCAATCAAAATATCGAAAAATACGAATCAGATAAAATCGCCGCTGCTCTAATCCAAGAATCGCAATCGATCACCACAAAAACCACGGCAGCTCGGGCATAAGTCTCATCTATCACAATTTTCCCGCAATGCTACAATACAATACAATACAAGTTTTTTCAAAAACGGAGCACGTAGCGCACTAGCCGGAGATTTAAGCTTTCAAATGATTCCTAACACTTTTATGAAAAGTTTTTATACAGCGAAAGGGGTCCTTTCTTCATTTGTCCTCGGATACTATAGAACAACCAGTTTTCCTTGTGTTGCCTTCTATTATCTGACAATTTCACCTTCCCAGATGAAAACAAGAATTCTTTTATTTAGCCCTTTTTTATCGCTGGTTTGCTACAGATATACTCAATAATGTTAAGTGATGAGCAGAACTTTCACGTCAGATAGAAATCGAACTCGAATTTTACTCTGTTCGGCAGCGCGTGTCAGCCAATTGCGCTACCAGTACATGTTCACCACCACTCTTTGTTTCTCATTAGCGCGCTCTCCGGCAAGGGCGAAATACGAGTTCGATTCGTGTCTAACATCAAAAATTCTCAGATATTAATAATGGTATTAGACCAAATGATATAACGGAGCGATAGTTTTGAGGACTAGCTTTCATGGTCGCCGACATGAATAAAGTTATATTTTGTTCTAGTTATGAGCTTCAACGAAGTTTGAGAAAAAAAAGGGAAGAAAATCTTCATTGAAATAACATTTTGGCGCCTGCTTTTTTTTAAAACCAACTTTATCTTAATCGAATTACAAAGTCTATTTTTGCACAGGGTGCGATGTGAGATACGGACTACGAGAATGCTGAGATGTGAGCAAAACTCTAATGATTTAGCTTCGAACCCACAATTACGTTTTTCGGGGGTCTTTTAATTTTCCATTACATCATCGGGACGTTGATGTGCTCTTCTCATGCATCTGCTAACTCGGTGTCTGCCAGTAATCACGATGGTATTGATATAGGGAGCACAAAATGAGAAAGGATAAAGCTCTCGACGTCAATCAATCCCTGGAGATCATCCATGCATTTGTTTTGAATTTTATCTCCGTTTGAGGTGGTTAATCGCATATTTGGTCTTCATGATGATTCGCAGCGACCTACCAATGTATCATAGTGCCAACATCCTCCCAGACAAATCTGATCTAATTCACCGACCTTGGTGGAATAGAAGGCTTGGAGAGCCTTGAACGCGGATCAATCGTGCCGGTCGCAGAGCACCTTTAATCACTGCGCCGCGTGCGCTCAGGGGCACATAATGGCATTGGCCTCCATTTAAGCTGAAGCCTAGTTAAGAGCACATTGTTTAACCTTTATTTACTGCCTATTGTTTCGTACGGCGCCATGTGAAACACGTCAAACAACTAGTGAGGTACGAGAGCATTCCCCTCTGTGCCCAATCTCCTCTGCTCCTTTATACTTCTTGAAAGCTTAATGATAGGTTCAAAGCCACTTTAAGCTACGAGATTTGCTCATGTCTCAGTAGTTTTATATTCTGAATCAGTTGTTTACAGCCATTCATTCCTCCGATACAGATCCTTGTGTGGTTGTATTCGGTCGAATCCAGTGGAGCATCACTCTAGCGATTGACCTCATTTAATGTGCCCTTTCATGTAAAAATCAGTGAGGTCAATTCGATGGAGCGGTGCTCCTCTGGGTTCAATTCGATGCGATTGCGAAGAGCCATATCTGACGAAAGAAGGGTAGTTGGAATCAACATGGTCTGAGGAAGGCGAAGAGTCGATACGTTAGCTGAATAGAAGTTCCGCGGCAGCTTCATGTTAGATTACCACTAAAGCAGAGTGATATTAGATGATAAAGTTTTTTTTTGAGGAAGTGGCGTCAGGAGCAGTGCCACCGAAGCGAAATAAGGATAGAAAGATGTCTCGCAGGACGATGAATCAATCACAGTGCGCTTAGTGAGGACTCGGAGAGCGTGGAATACGATTTTCTTGTGCTATATCCGCATCCAAGTATAGCCGATAGCTCCATATTTCTTGTACTAATGTGTCATTTTGCCTAGAAAGTTGACGGTCGTGTCCATACATAAGTTACCGGCATTCATCCTCTACCGCTTTAATAGTAGTGCTATGATGTTATAACTATCATAACCAAGAATGCTGAGTGATATGTAAAGCGACGAGTCTAGGTCGGGAGTTGAACCCGTGTCCAACCCTTTCGGACCGCGTGCTAACCACTGCACTATCTAGCTTTCTGTTTTGTTCAGCTCCCGTTCAAGATCGCGCAGTAATTTCTAAATATTCTTTCATACGTTAAACTAGTCGTTGGCATAATAACCTTATCAGCATGGTGCAATTCCTTAGGATCCAATCATTGCCTTGCATTACGTTGCCATATTGTACTGCCATGTATAAATTTTTGCCTTTACTTCGTTTTTTTTTACACTAAGACTACATCAGTCTCAGTCACCTGTCGATCATCAGCAAAACACGCGATGTGAATATGAGATCGACTGTCAGAGATTGATAGCGCTCGTTATTTTCTTCATGAAAACAAAACCGTGCAGCAACAGATATTTAGCACAGCGTAGGTTGTAGCGGTATAGTCGGTACACCACTATTCTATCTCAATATTATTATTTATGAGTTTACTGGCGGGTGCATGTTCTTTATGGTAGATTAATTCAAGCATCTGAAAGCCTTTCGTTCGATAGTGTAGATCCCATCCCACGTCTTGATCTTGACAATGTAGTAGTATTGATTGAAGATACGTTTATATACAAATAACGAACAAATATCAGCGATTTTACAAACGATGAATAAGCTGTAATTATAACAATCAAGACAATTTTACAATAATATGAAACCTAGGGACATATAAGCGACATTTTCAGCTTTATGATATTATCTCCTCCAGTCGTGACTTGACCTTCTGCTGCCTCCAATTTGTGTTGAGTGTGTTTTCTGACTCGTTATTCTCGATAATCTGAAACTCACCGATCTCGGAGGGATGGAAGAACTTGGTGACCTTGAGCACGGAATCGAACCATGGACCCTCGATTGACCGTATGTGGTGCAAAGCACCTCTAACAATTGCACCATGGGCACTCTCAGGAGGTGCACATATGCTTCAAACTCCAGTTAAGCTGAAGCCGTAATTCAAATCACAAAGTATAGCATTTACATACTGCATATCGTTTCGCACTTTGCTCTGCGAAACACGGTCCGAGGTATACTCAGATACGAGGCATTCCTCTTCTCCGTCCTTCAGTCCCCTAACCTTTCTTTCTTGAAAGGGAAATGACGGGTTTGAAGGCACCTCAAGTTCGGATTTTGCTCATGATTCGGGAGTTTTATATTTGAGTCTAGCTTGACTCTCCAGGCTCCGAAGAAGGCGATACCGCCGGAAGGTCAACCATCGCAACTGTGTATATTGCAGTGTCCTAAGTGCATCACCTATGTATTACCCGTCGTCCCGCGCTTATCGACGAGTGACTCGAGCGGTGCTAGCATAGCCCAGTGGGTTCTCTTCGTGTAGGGATTCGTTTAGCATCATATCTTCATTCTAGTGTTTTCGTGAAGAAACCGGACCATCGGGTCGGTGGTCTTCCTGTGGAGCGCTCGACATCTTGAGTAATACAGTCGGTAACGGCTCTCGTCCATCGGCTGTCGTGGAAGCACATCACGTGTACGGCTCACCTTTTTTCGAAATCCTGGCGTTTAGAAACGGCGTTTTTGACCTCCGATCGTAGACTTGTGTTAGAACTTCGGATCCTTTCTCTCATTCACGATTTACGGGATACTCCTAGCATCGATCCTTTCGACTGCCGTTGATAACGCTAAGTGATCTTTCTCCTGCTTACGTAGCGGACAGGTTTCTGCTGCCTTATGTTATGGCAGGGATAACAGCTGAGTCGAAAAGGTGAGCACTGAGTCGGATGTTCTTTGTCCTCTTCACTTTGTCCTCGGTGCTGTTAACCCTTTAAGGACCATGTGGTACATTTGTATCAAGCCGCGCGACCGAAGTCCCCTCAGATACTGTAATGATGGCGTCGCGTCTCGTGGGAAAGCAGGCGCAGACGGCCAAACATGCATGCACAGGTGATGGCGGCGTTGTGTCTCTCAGGAAAGCGACGGCGCGACGCCGCCTGCCTATAAACATTGCTCCTCAAAGGGTTGAACACTCCCTTTGTGCGCTATATTGTGCTGAATGACTTGTCGCTGATGAAAAGAAATTAAGCAGTTAGTCGAACAATGGCGAGGTTAATCGATAGTTGGTCCTGGGAATCAATATAGTTGTTATTGAGGTGAAACTGACCAATCGACATTTATTTAAAAGGACACTATATAGCTGTACGAGACGTATCTGAATCGCGCGCGCCCGCGGTAAGCAATTAATTTGAATTTGTGCGTGAGGTGAGGCGTTCTACGTCGATACTTGGCGCGTATTTTAAATCTCCATTTTTTGTCGCCATTGTCGCAAGCAGCTGTTTAGAACCCTTCAAAGAGCTTCTTCGGCACATTTCCATTGTTTGAAAAGTCTATAGATTGACGATCTCAAGCAATTAGTTTACTGAAGTTAGTGTTTCTTATCGAGACCTCAGCCTATTTGAAGCCTTTTTTTCGCACTACCCGTCATCACAATTTTTATTGTGCGGATCTCAGTACTTCTAGCAATCCACTCGTTTTTCGTCTTTCTTTTGAATGACATGGAATACTGGTCGGGCTTGTCTCCTTGCAATCTAAAGGATAACCTGGCTGTGACGTTCCACCGGTGGTGGAACTAGGCTCCACGCGCGTCGTGACGAGCATCACAACCACTCTGCCACGGCCCTCTTAACCAATTTGATTTTGACAAAGATCGAATCCCAGTGTAGTGACGTTTGTTACTTTCAACTCCTTGAATTTAATTTGGTTTTTTTTGGAGGTCAAATGTCTGGAAGGCGATCGATTGAGGTCAAATCAGCTGGCGAACTGCTCGAGTTTGAGTTGTCGAGTGCTGCTACGCTGTCTTCAGGTTGCACCTTACTTGACACTTTGATGGGTAACTTCCTTTTTCTATTAAAAATTTCGGTCTCGGTGGAGAGTTGTGGTCCCATGAATTGCAAAAGTTTTCAGTTGATTCTTCCAAATAATAAACTACGTGCGCACGTTTAGACCGGCTTCAAAAAGTTATGGGACCACAACTTTTCATCAGCATCCTGAGTCTTATTTAAGTTATTAAACACTGAGAATGAGTTTTGACCTGGTGAACAACATGAGATGACAGCTTTTACAAGTTAGTCATGTTGCTTTGTTCAGTGCGGGAACGAACTATCGACCTTGTGTGCGACGCAGAGCACCTCTGATCACTGCGCTGTACTCGCTCTCCAGATATATATGTATATTTATTATATATATACATGTCTGTGTGTATATACATCTATATGCATATATAAATATGTATGTGTCTACATATAAGTACGTATATATATATATATATATATATATATATATATATATATATATATATATGTATATATACATTGGAGAAGTCTAGGGAAATATCGGTCCTTTTATGGTCTCCATGAGAATCAAGAAGCCCTCAGAAATCCATGGAAATCACCCACATTTGTGGTTTTCTGCATCCGGCCTCGCTAGAGATTTCTACTATCGCTTCGAGGTAAACCACCTCCTGAAAAGTATCTTGTGTCGAAATAATTCAGCTAATTAATACAGCAACGTTACTAACTTGTGAAAGCTGTCTTCTCATGCCGTTCACTAGGTCTTAGCGTTCAGTAAAATGAATCAAAACTTCAGGACGCTAAAGAAGGGTTGCGGTGCTATCACTTTTTTGAGCCTTAGTGGCTCTCGTAATTTCTTGGGTTTTTTTTTGAAAATGACTTGTCAGGTGGTGGTTTCTTTCGAGGAACGATAACAGAAATCTCTGGTGAGGCCGGATGCGGCAAATCACAAATATGGTTAGTTTTATAGATTTTTAACGGCTTGTTGACTCGCTTGGGGACCATTGAAAGACTAATACCTTCCTTTATCACTCTTGTTACATATATATGTATGTATACTTATATATATATATCTATATGTATATACGCATGCATTCATGTACATGTACATATGTATGTACGTAAACATACGTGTGTATATACACATGTATCATCTCACCTGTATCACCTGTCGTCCCGTTGATCGTCGAGTGACTCGAGCGGGGTACCAGCAACTCTTCCATTTTTCCCTATCGCGTGCAAGAGTAGCCCAGTGGGTCCTCCTCGCTCTAGGGATTCGCTGAGCATAATATCTTTCTTCCATCGCTTTCGTGAAAAAAATCGGACCAACGGGTCAGTGGTCTTCCTTTACCACGGACCTCCATCTTTGAGTGATCCCGCCCGGTTAGTCGCGAGGGCACGTGGCGCGTCCCCAGGTGGTGGATAGGGGAATAAAACGCGAACCAAAAGCGACCGTGTGCTTCCCAGAGACGCAGGTGGATTCAGGGGACGAGCTCCCTGCTTCTGCAGTGCCGACTTGACAAAAACTCTATTTCTACGAGTCAAGTCGGTCAAAAGCCTGCAATCAAGCGGCTGGGAAGTACATGGGAGGCGGTTAGGAGTCGCCTCCAACAAATAAGCTCCTCCCGCTCCTCCGAGAGAGACTGGCAAGCTACTCGTGAGTACCCAGCCCCCACGTTTAGAGCCTGGCAAGCTACACGTTGGGTATCAAAATGCCAAAAACAGTAACAAATATGGGCCTCATTCCCCTGACCCCGAAAGAGCCCTGGTACGGCAGCGCCAGGTAGGACGAGTACGGAGAGGCTGCTAAAATCTCAGAGCCAAAACTAGGCTGCCAAGATCGATACGGACTAAAATATACACATGTATATGGGGATATATGTGTGTAAAATATGTATATATGAGCATGTATGTCTATGCGTATATATACATACATATACATATATAGAGTGGATGTGGCGCAGTGGTTGGAGGTGCTCTGCGTCGCACACAAGGTTGTGGTTCGATCTCGCGCTCATGGCTCACCAAGACAAACGTCTCTCCGGTGTTGGTAAATTGGTACCACACAAAACCTAGACTTCTCCAGGAGATAAGTGGCACTGACTCAATGCAGCGGTAGGTCACCCCGCGAGTCATTGTGAAAGCCAGATATGCATTCACTCACCTCAAACTAAATTGCAATTCGAAGGCGAATATATGGTGCATGCCTTAGAGATTGATCAACTCTCAAGAGCTTTATCCTTCTATCGCTTATCCCAAGTAGCTGAAGTGTTGTTCCACGTACTTTCAAGTCTTCCTTCTATGTATATATACCTTCAAGGACTAGTGTTGATAGGCAAGCGACGTCGTGCTGTCACTTGCGTGGCAGTTAAACAAACAGCCACAAACTGCATATCCGTGCACGCGTGTCTGGCTGTCCGCCTGCTTTCCCACGAGACGCGACGTCACCATCACAGTAGCTGAGTGAGATTTGACGTCGCGCGATGAGCATCAGAATGATTCTGATGGTCCATAGAGTGGTATTTTGAGTTTCTGGGTGTTTTGCTAAGTATGTCAATATTTTACGTATTCACTTCAAGCATCCTGAGTATTTATTTTGTGTACTGATAAATATCTTGAGTACTAAATCACTGTATTTTGGTATGCAACTTACGGCTGTGGCTATCGCTAGAGGACTCAAGGTGATTTGTGTCGATACGGAGCGTGGTTTTCGAATCAATCGAGTTCATCAGGTCAGAGTTTGTTTTAAGGTCAATTTTCAACCCTTTCGCGACCACGGATCCAGTCGTCGGCGTCTCTAATTCCCACCATGTGTTTAACAATGGGACGCTGGGGGACTAGACGTCATTGATAGACGCAACACGTCAGACGTTAGCGACGTAGAGGGTTGGGTCCGTGGTTCTGCGAGATTAAGGCGAAGTGCTTTTGATATTCTGAACAGATCGGTTTTGCTTCCGATAATTCTTTGCCTTATGATGTTCATGATGTTTTAGTTTATTTTTAGATGTTCTTTTTCGAAGTTTCCATAAATTTTCCAAATAATCACTTCAGTTGTTGGGATATCACACAAGCGACGTTGACGTGGCGATGAAACGCCTATTGATTTCGTCACCGAATACAATGGAACACTTCATGCATTTGCTGATTGAACTAGAACAGTCGTCAAGTCAGTTAAAAGAGGTAATGACATATAGGAAGTGCATAATTTAGTAGCTGTTTTGATCTTGTACGTCATCGGCGTTCTCGAGCGGGACAGATGGTGAGAGACGATCTTGAAGTCTCAGAAACTTCCCTTACTAGAGTCCATAAGTTCTGGCGCTGGAGCAATAAAGACAGAATCTATCAACCAGGAGTGATGAGAACTGCATGATTTTGGTTTCTTTCATCGTGCATTTTCTTGCAAACATTTTAGTGTAGAGCTTGCCTGTACTTGCTTCTAGATGGAGCTGTCATGGGAATAAATTCGCTTGCTACTCATGCACAAATCTCGCATTGGAGAAAATGACAAGACTAATAGAGCTTCTTGTTGACGGCTCGAGTGCAATTGATCCTCCAGACTGTTCCCTCCAGATCTTGACTTCGTGAACCACTTCCTAGCCGGCCTATTCGCAACCGTATCATCGCTCCAATCTCTGTTAATATATGCGTGCCGCTTCAACGACATTTCCCTTACGCGCCATTCGTACATGAGTAGAAAATAGATTTTTACAATGACAGCTCCATCTTGAAGCAAATAAAGGAAAGTTCTGTACCAAAATTTTTGCAGGAAAATGCTCAATTGAAAGGGAACAAAATCATGTGTTTTCAATTAGTTTTGGTTGATAAATCTGGTGTTTATTGCTTTGGTGCCAAAACTTATCGGGCGACTCTAACGAAAAGTTCGATACTTTTGAGAAGAAAACATTTACGTGAAACGAAAGCACAACTTTTGTGGGGCCCTGGCATGTAAAATGAAGAATTAAGAGTACCTCACTGATTGTTCTTCTAATTGAAGGCTTCGTGAGGTGGGTATATCTTCTGCAGAAGCGATGGCTGAGGCATCGCTGACTTGCCTTCTTCAGAGCCGCTTAGTCAGGTTCAAGGCTAGATTTATAGAAAGAGAGTATAAGCCTGACTCAGCGGCTTTCAAGAAGGCCAAGTCGCGGAGACGTCAGCCATTGTTTGAAAAAGTGGTACCAACCTTTTCCAAACTTCAAACAATCGGACAGCGCAACAGATAGATTTCGATTCTCATTTGCCTACCAAGTTTTAGTGAAATGCGGTGTGTTGTTCGTGGATGTTTTTTTTCTCAGCGGTATTAAATTCAAATTCTCAGTGGAATTTCATTTCAGACTGCCGCACTCACTGTCGATTCAGTTGCTCTTTTCTTTCGTGGCTGTCCCGATAAGGAAGACTTCCAGAATTGGAGAAGAGTTCTGACCATTTTGAGCAATATTGCTGTTCATCATAACGTCGCTGTGAGTTGTTCCCTTACACCAATCACACATGTTTTGTTACCCAAGTTCTTGAGAATCTTCTACTCAATCTTTCAGGGCTGTTGTAACCTTCTAGCTTTTTGAGGTAATATACGTGAACCATGTCTCGTCTCGACCTGATCCTTCATCGGACGAGTGGGTAACTGTACCGTTTCTCTCCCGAGTCTGCTCACGAAGTCCAACTGTTGGACTTTGGCTCGAACGAAGCGACGATGGATCGACGGACACCACGAAGCATATCACTTTGTGGAAGTCTCCGTTTGCTGGCCGATGTTCCTCTAAACTTGTCATAACGGTATGCAAAATATTAGAGTTCTTTATTCTACAGCTTTTGCAGCAGTACTATGATGTATAGATATATATCTAAGGAATGTTGTGGATATACAAAATCTTAAACCCAGAGCAGTTGAACCTGGATTCCAGCCTTCCGGTAGTACATCTGACCACTGCACTATCCGGGCTCCCGCTCTGTTATCACTCTTTCAGCTCCTGCCTGAGGTTTATGGTTTTGCGTATTAACCACTCCTGGATATATAGTAATGATATTGTTTGACTCCTTTGTACTCTTTTTTTCTGCTGAAGGTCTCATTGTCTCTCTCAATCAGTATGTTTCCAGAGCTCTGGCGTATCTCTCAATGTTGAAGAGTCTCGTTGCCCTTGAGGTTATTTCAAATTGACCATAAATAAAGTGAGTGTCTATTGGATGAGTTTGTGTGTTTATCAACTGCGTTTGCTATTCCTATGCCTATTTCCACTTCTTAAAAATTGATTTGTATCTTTACTGTGTAGTAGAATTTTTTAGAATTTGCCGCTCTTAAGAAGTGTTATGACGATACAGCTACATATGTACAGTGATATTCAGTGACAAGTGATAGACAGAGCTTTGGAATCAGCCGGGAGTTGAACTCGCAGCTTCCCGTTCGAGGTCGAAGTTTTGTTTATCACTCAACATTCTTGGTTACCTTTCTGTTGCCTTTTTCCAGTGATACGATTATCTGCTATACTTCTGAACAGGGTTCCGTTGAGTCGTTCTCAAGTGAGTTCTATCTGTTCCTATTCCACAGTTTTCTCTTAAAGTGTTAAAATATGAGATTGTAATAATCCATCACAGCGGCTGTTTTCAAATTTCGCTGCAAAAATCTATCAAGTCTGAGAGAATATTCGAGAGCCTTTCTGAGGTAGGTATGTCTCCTCATCTTTGCTACAAAATAGGGTTCAGGGCGGACACCGGCTAGTCGTTGTTATGTCTCTGACGTACTAACCCTGAGAAGGCTCTAACATTCTCACAGAATCTGCAGGACGTTGTAATAAATTTATTTCTTTCTATGCATGACACTAAATTCCTAAGTTTGAAATCAATCTTAATTCTCGAAGTTCTCGACTTTCTTTTTCATATGTAGGGTAGTTTCTCTTCCGAATCCAACTATCGCTATTCGTGTTATAAGTAACAAAGTATCGCATTTTAATCATTTAAAATCTTATTCATGCTTTCAATATTCAATAAGTAGTTGAAATTCGTACTTATTTGGCTGGCGTGTCGACGCGTCCCATCTTCATCAGAGCCGATTTTCCGCGCTGATGCTCCACAGTTGTTCGTCTTCGTTGTGACTTTCGCATTCGTTGTTCGAGTGGCATAATCATTAACGACCATCCTCTATGAGGTGAGCACTGCTGAGTGAGTATCTCATTTGGACAGTGCTCCTCCGGAGAAGTTTTGGACTCGAACGGCAGTGAAGTAAAGTCCTTATTTTTTTCACGAAAATCAGAAATGTGCAGAAACAGAAGAATTCTAATAGAGCGTAGTTATAGAGGTTTGGTCGGTACACGACTAGTATGGGTTTACTGACAGGTGCGCGTTTTTTAAAGTTAAATGCATTCGAACGTCTTTCGTTCGATTGTGTAGATCATATACCGCATGGATCGTGACGGTGTAGATAGTCCGCTCACTGTTGAGTGATGATACGTTTATATACAAATACGGGCAAATTTCACGGATATTACAGACAACGAATAAGTTGTGATTTACAAATTTGGATAATATCACAATAATATATCAACGTAACAACGGCAATTTGAGCGAAAGTTCCAGCTTTATGAAGTACTCTTCTCCAGTCATGATTCGATCTTGCTGTCTCCAGTTTAGTTGACTATGTTTTGTGACTCGTTCTTCTCAGTTATCTGAAATTCTAAGTACTTCGTGTCTCCTTTGGACCTTCTCATTCGGACAGTATATTTGTGCTGCCCTTCTTCATGCCGCGCTTCTTTTAAACCATCTTCCTCGGCGTCTTAAGTTTTAAAGGTACTTACTAGGTGCTTGATTGATCGAGCCAGTGCTTGGTTTGATTCTTGTTTGGTGTCCAATGGATAGGATGAGCGGCAAGCCTAAAAGATACAGAAAATGATTTTAAACGAGTTGACTGAATTCAAACATACCGGCTGGCTCTCAAAACTGTGGTTGTACGTTTTTCATTTCTTGGCTTGCTCCGTTCGACTGCTCGTCTGGCTACTTTCTTGCCTCGTTTAGTTGACGCGATGCTTTATGCGCCAAGTGTGGACACTTCTTCTGAGTGTAATACTTTTTTGAACTGGGTTTCTGGATGCCTCGTTTAGTTGACGCGGTGCCCTATCCGCCAGGTGTGGACACTTCTTTTAAGAATGTGTCTTTCTTCATCGGTGTGTCTGGATGCCTCATTCGGATGATGTGTCTAAGTACTAATTCGACGACGTTCTCCTTGATTGACGACTTCCAAGCGCATCAATCTCGGAGAATGATTCCGCTCTTGAAGCGTAGTCGTCTTTTGCAGTATTGGTGCGAATAGTCTTCTCACTATATTTCTAGACGTCGCGCAGAGAAGCATTGAATATCCAATAGCCAGTACCCTTCTAGATAAACATATTATTTCCAGTTGTAGCTTTGCTCAGATGCTTGCACGTCGTTTGAATAGTATGTTCGGTGACAGCAAAGGCAACGAGTGCCCGTAAACGTGTAGAAGCTGAGAGCCGTACAGTGGGTCCTTTGATTAGTACCTTAGGTCACAATGAAGGCATCGGAGGCAAGGCCATGTGAAAGCGGGGGGCCGCACAATGCCGGAAGACGGGCTCCACTTTGACATCGAAGGGCGACTGCTGCTGACGCGCTTGTGTGACTTTTTATACGCGATTGGTGGATGCCCCGCCCAACGTGGGCAGAGACGCAGAGACAGAGACATGATAGTGATGATGGTCGGGCAAATGAGCCTCGATGGTGTAGTGGTAGAGCACGCGTCTCCGGAGAGGAAATGCGGGTTCGATTCCCTCCTGAGGCTATGATTTTGCCCACCACTGAATTCTTCAGGTATTGATGAAACATGACAACACTGCGAAAGAGCAGTAAAAATACTAGAATTCTTGATAGTGATAGTGACAATGGTAGTGGTAGTGATACTGAAAGTATTAGTGATAGTGATGGTGAAGAGGATAGTGTAGTGACAGCTTCCTAGTAAGTGGTTGTCCATACCCAGGGCGTACTCTCCTCTGCCTTTCATGTCGCTCTCAGTTTTCCCACGGTCTCAACCACCTACCGAGACGGCGGCGTGGAATGAAGGCGCTTGCTGCAAGAGAGCGCATGCACAACGATAGTTTAGCAAAGAGGCGTATATGTACCGGCAAGCGATTGCCGCTAACCCTACCAATGAACGGTTGCAGGCCAGAATGATATTGAAATAAGAATAACAGTTCGCTGCAAATGTACTTAAGGAAAATGTCAAAATGCAAATTTAGAAATGTGAGATTCGAAGAAAAGTTCATCATTACTGCGGATTCCCCAACTCACTGACTCTTTATTGTGGAAAAAATTACATTACATCGACTTCTTTTTTAAATAACGTACAATGCATACAGGTCCAAAACGCTCATTTCAACATGGAGGATAAAGGATAAAGCTCTCGACGATGGTCAATGCCTGAGGGATGCGCCGAGCTATCGTCTTCAATTTTCAACTTCGTTTGAGGCTACTGAATGCAAAACTAGCCTTTACAACGACTCGCGGTCCTACCGCTGTACTGAGTCAGTGCTGCTTATCCTTCCAAACAAGTCTGGTACCGATTCAGCAACCCCAGAGCGATGGATGAGCTTGGTGAGCCATGAGCGCGAGATGAACCATCGATCTTGTACGCGACGCAAAGCACTTCTAACCACTGTTCCTCATGCGCACCTCATTCAAACATGTCCCCACCAATTTCTTGCACTTTTCGTTGAGATTTTATATGGATTTTTGACAATTACACATCACTCATATAGCAGTTTCTCCCTCGAATGATTACTACTTATTTAAAATATTTATAATTAATAATCTGTGCGGTGCAGATCTTGCATAGCCATAGAAAAGTAGAGAAACGGTGCGTGCCCACTGCACTCTCTATCTATCTGATTTTGACAAAGATCCGATCCCAGTGTGTGTCGTTTGTTCTTTGTACACTGGATTTAATGTGTTTTTTTTGTAGGTCAGATGTCTGGAACGCGATCGATTGAGGTCAAATTCGCTCGCGGACTGCTCGAGTTTGAGTTGTCGAGTGCTACTACGCTGTCTTCAGGTTGCATCTTACTTGACAATTCGATGGGTAAGTTCCTTGTTTTATCACTGATTTCGGCCACTGTAGAGATTTGACGCTTCATCAACCGCTAATGTAATTTAATGGGTTTCTTCAAACAAGAAATTACGAGAACGCTCTGAGGCCTAGGCTTCGTCTAAAGGTTAGGCTTAGACTTAGGCTTGAAAAAGTAATGGGACCACAACTTTTCATTAGCGTTCTGAGTTCTTATTTATGTTTCTGAACATTGAGAAGGGTCATGACCTGGTGATTATCATGAGAAGACAGCTTTCGCAAGTTGATCGTACTGAGTTCAGTGCGAAATCGAACTATCAACCTTGTAAGCGGCGCAGAGCACCTCTAACCACTGCACAGCAACCGGTCTCGTTATATATATGTATATATATGTGTATATGTATTTGGTCTGTATATACATATGTTTATACGTATACATACATATGCATATATATTCATGTAAACATACATACATGTATATATATGTGTATGTATTTATGTATATATATATATTATACATATATATATATATATATGTATATATCGATTCAGTTGCCCTTTTCTTTCGTGGCTGTCCTGATAAGGAAAACTTCCAGAACTGGATAAGAGTTCTGACCATTTTGAGCAATATTGCTGTTTATCATAACGTCGCTGTGAGTTGTTACTTCAACACCAGTCACACATGTTTTTTTGTCAGAACTGTTGTAACCTTTTAGTCTTATGTGGTAATATACGTGAATCATGTCTTGTTTCGACCTGACCCTTCATCGTACGAATGGGTAACTGTACCGTTTCTCTCCCGAGTCTGCTCACGAAGTCCAACTGTTCGACTTTGGCTCGAGTGAATCGACGATGGATCGACGGAAACCGCGAAGCATATCACTTTATGGAGTTTCCGTTTTTGAACGACGTTCCTCTGAACTTGTCATAGCGGTATACAAAATATGAGAGTTCTTTATTCTACAGCTCTAACAGCACTATTATGATGTACTTGATATATATCTTAGAATGTTGTGGGTATACAAAATCTTGAACCCACCAGTTGAACCCGAATTCCAGCCCTCCGGTAGTGCGTCCTGGTCACTGCACTATCGGCGCTCCCGCTCTGCTATCACTCTTTCAATTCCTGCTAAGGTTTTGCGTATTAACCTATCCTGGGTATATAATAATGATACTGTTTAACTCCTTTGCTACCCTTTTTTTCTGCTAGAGGTCTCACTGTCTCTCTCACTCAGTATGTTTCCAGATCTCTGGCGTATCTCTCAATGTCGAGGAGTCCCGTCGCCTTTAGGGTTGTTTTAAAATGACGTGAATAAAGTGAGTGTGTATTTGATGAGTTTGTGTGTTTATCAGTTGCGTTTGCTATTCGCAATGCCTATTTCCACTTCACAATCGAAATCGATTTGTTTTTTATTGTGTAGTAGAATTTTTGAAAATTCGCGGTTTTGCAAGTGTCAAGTCGTTATAGATACATATGTAAGAGAGTGTTCAGTGATAAGTGATAGAAGCTTTGAAATTAGCCGCAAGTGGAACTCGTAACTTCTCTTTCAAGGTTCAGAGTTTCGTTTATCACTCAGCATTATTGATTACCTTTCTGTTATCTTTTTCTAGTGATGCGATTCTCTGCTATTCTTTCTGAACAGGGTTCCGTTGAGTCGTTCTCAAGTAAGTTATAACTTTTCCTTTTTCTCAGTTTTCTCGCAAAGAGTGAAAATATAATAACGTAGAAATCCATCTCAACGCCTGTTTTCAAACCTCGCTGCAAACATTCGATATAGTCTGTGAGGATGTTTTTAGCCTTTCTGAGATAGGTTTGTCTGCCCATCTCTGCTGCAAAGTAGTGTTTCAGGGTGGGAGGGGGGCCACTGATGAAGCGGACACCGCCGAAACTTTCATATGGCTCCGACGTACTAACCCCGAAAAACTTTAAATATTCTCTCAGCCTGTGGGAGATTGTTTCAATTAATTTACTTGTTTTTATTCATTAAACTAAATTCCCGAAGATAAAATCATACTTGTTAATTCTCAAAGTTCTTGACTTGCTCTTCATATACAGGGCAGTTTCTCATCCCAGTCAAAATATCGCTATTCTTTATGTGAAAAACCAAGTTTCGAATTTTAGTCTTTTAACATGGCTCAGTCTTGTTCATGGCTTCGATATCTAATGAGTAAATAAAATTCATAATTATTTGACTGGCCTGTCCACGCGTTCTATCTTCATCAGAGCCGATTTTTCCGGGCTGATATTCCACAGTTGTGCGTCTTCGTTGTGCCTTTCGCCTTCGTTGTTCGGGTCACAGAATCATTAACAACCGCCGTCTATGAGGTGAGCGCTGCTGAGTGAGTATCTCACTTAAACTGTGCTCCTCCGAAGAAGTTCCGACTCGAAGCACAGCGGAGGCAAGGCCACAATGAGGATAAACGACTGGAACATCTGCTTGGATCAATCGGCTCTGAACAAGATGGGACGCCTCGAAACGCCAGCCATACATATATGGTTTCTTCATCAACTTCGTCCTTCCGCTCAGTCGTCAAATAATATGTGATTGATTTGTATAGCCGAAGTTAAAGGAAGGTTACTATGAGGTCGTTCAATAAGTCTTGGCATTAGAGCAGTAAACACCGAATTATTAACCAGCAGTATTCAAAAGCGCATGGTTCTGTTAACGTTCAATTGTGCATTTTCTTGTGAACATTTTGGTATACAACTTGCCTATGCTTGCCTTCAGATGGAACTGTCTTGGGAACAAATTCGCTCGCTACTCATGCTCCAATGGCAAAATGCTGGTGAAGCGGCCCGCAGGCTTAATGGAGCTTAGGGTGATGATGCTGTTGCAGAAAGGACGGCTATGAAGTGATTCGTGAAGTTTAAAGCTGGAGAGAACAGTCTGAAGGATCGGTCGTGCTCGGGTCGTCCATAGGAAACTTCATTAATCTTTCGCACCGCTTCACTAGCATTTTCCTCTACGCGACATTCGTGCGTGAGTAGCAGCGAATTTGTTCCCAAGGCAGCTCCATGGTGATCCACATATAGGAAAGTAGTATACGATAGGTTATCAAGCGAAATCATAAGTTTTAATTATTTAAATTTGCTGCTTACCACCCTGGTGTTAAAGCTCATGGAGCGAGATTATAGTTATAGAAATTTGTTTAGGATCGATTGGTGCTATCTCGCGAATGTGCAAAAAACGGTGTGGGCTGAGGATTACTGATGAAGGTGGGGAATTAAGCAATTTTTTTTTTCTTCTATGGCTCCTGTTACTCTCTATTTGAAACTAGAAGCGAATAGACTTTGATATTTTTCTGTTGTTCTAAGTTTTGGCTAGCTGATCAGACTCCCATGGTTACTTGACCTAGGTTATGCATGTCGTTATTCATTCTTTCTAGACGGGTTTTTACAGCATTCATGGACAAACTGAGAATATGTGTTCCAGAGGTAAATAATCATAAAGATAGTACATAGAGATAACATGGCGGTCATACTCATATTATCTTTTTATTTTGCAAAGTAAGAGTTGCCGAGCTAAAGGGTTCGTTTAGCGATTGCAAGAGATTGCTCGGAGAGGGGATCGAAACAGCTCCTAACTCATCGACGTGCTTCCTGATACACTGTGCTTCTAACCACTGCACTGACCCTCCTCATCCATGAGATACCTAGAAGTAAAATATTTTTACTCTCTCACTTTTAGGCATGTGTTTTGTTGCCAGTGACACACTTCGGGAACAGGGTCATTTTTTGAGCGTTCTCATTCCGTCTCGACCCGATTTCGAAGTATTCGTGAGTTGTTTTCATGTTCTCTGCCTTTTTCAAATCTTTGGTCAAGTAACTTAACCTCTTTTGCGATCAGCTTTCAGAATTTTGCCGGAGTTTCGGAGGAAAGAAATGAGATAGTGATGGAGCTTGATGTTGATTACTTTGAGAAAAGTGTATGCGGTGCGCAGTCCTATCTGAAGATCAAACTACGCCAGAAATCAGATCAAGTCACATTTACATAGATTGATTGATTGGTTCCATTGGTATCCCATAGAACTGTCGTTGTTCAGAAGCCATTCCTTCAACTGGAACTTCGCGATCGCGGCGTTGTTCACGAACTTCCTATCAAATTGGTGAAAATTGCTCACTGGGACGTCTATCAACGGCCGATTGTCGCCCAAGGGATGGTAGGTATCGTGCTAATTTTGTTTGCTTCTGATATTTAAAGGCAATACTATTGTGTTGTTCTATAGTTATGTTGGTTTAGATGGGTGTCTACTTTCCACCAGTGAAGTCGGTGATGAGAATTCTCCAGTCTCTGAAGCATGTGGGAAACAGGAACATTGTACGTGGTGGTAACAGCTGGCATTGACTGAAAGAAGTTTTGACTCTATTTGAAAAGTGGTTCCTGTCTTATTTAGACCGTGAAAGTCAGCAATAGTGGAGAGATGCATCTGAAATGTCGCATAAATCAGGCTGAGATCACTGTTTACTTCACTGATTTAGCGAATGACACAGTGGCAGGTATGGTTGAACACTTCTTCAATCATAAGAGCTGTTGTGTAGCATCCACCTGGTACTTATAAGAAAAATGGCAAACGTCGGATTACCCATCTTCTCTTTGATCGGTGATGACTCGAGTAGGAGCTTTAGACCTCTCATTTCTCCATATCCCTTGCAAGAGAACCCTCCTGGGTCCTCCTCGCTGTAGAGATTCGTTGAGCATCATATCTTTCTTCTAGGCTTCTCGTGACTAGAAATTGGATTACCATGTTGAGGGTCTTTTTGAGGTGCGCCTGACACCTCGAAGAATCTAGTCGATAACTGATCCCATTCGTCGGTTGTCGTTAGATCGCATTACGTGGTTGGCCAAACTTATCTTCGATAGCATAGCGTGTAGAAAGTGTCGGATAATAAGATTAGTTTACTATGACCCGTCTCAAACAGTTTCATTGAACACAGTAGGAATCATCGTAATATGAACCCTTTCCGGTAAGATTTATCTAGAATTCTCGTTCCTAGAAGCTGTATTCTTCAAAAGTTTTGTCACCATCAGACTAATTGTTTAGACGTTCTCCTTAGAAGTGGTTAGTTGATGTTCTTAGAAACTAGTAGCGATTAAAAAGGTCATCCGTCCTGTCACCATCACATGTCGTCCTGTTGATCCTCGAGTGAGTACCAATAGAGTGTCTTTTTTCAAGGCTTATCGTGAGGAAATTGGACCATCGGGTCACATAGCGTGAAAGAGTAGCCCAGGGAGAGGTTATGCATCATATCTTTCCGCTAGAATGTTCGTAAAGTCGGACCATCGGGTCGGTAGCCTTTCTTAATGCGTTTAATATCTTCATGGATCCAACCGCTTTCTTTGCCCATTTAAATCAACTTCTCAGTACTAGTCAGGCAGCAGCAGTGATGTTGTATAGGAAGCCTCATCGGTTTAAATGAAAAGTTTCTATGGTGCGATTGTTTTCCGAGGAGTAAGAAAGTCATGGTCGATTGGTACATCACAAAGTAGTTAGCAATAACTGTCTTCTGGTTCGAGTTTATCCTACACCACTTTACCGCGCGAACGAATAGATAGTAAAATAAACCCTATACCGTCTTGATGAGTAGTTTGTCAAGGAGAAGATTTTGATTGTTCTGCGCTCTTACCGTCATCATTGAGTGACGCTAGCCTTCGCCCTTCGCAACATATCCAGACTCATATATTCGTTACGAAATTCTGAAAACCTCTACATTGTGGGTTGGAGACTCCATTCTGATCTTTCTCTTGAATTCATCAATTCTCATGGTGTTCAAATTCGACTTATAAATTACAACATAATGCGTGTGGCGCAGTGATTAGAAATATCCTTCCGACACACACACACGTGGTCAATGGTTTGATTCCGCTCCCAAAGATCATTATGTCTACCATCCCTCCGAGATCGGTAACTTGATACGAGTTGTGTTGGGGAGGATAGAAGAGTTCTTAAATGACTTGATTCATTCGTAGGTCACCGAGAGTCATTTTAGAGACCAGATGTGCATTCATTCGCCTCTAACCAGTCTTGATGAAGTTGGAACACGTGGCACATTTGTCTTGGATTGATAAATACCGAGAGCTTCTATCCTTTCGATGAAGTGAACCCAGAATCTCTTGCGTTATGAACGTTGATTTAGCAAGACTTATAAAGCTCTAAAAGCTCTCTGCGTTGATCAGTCCTCGAGAGATGCGCCATGCATTCAACGTCATCGAGTATCGTTTGAGGGATTGTGATTGAATGCATATCTAGTTTTCACATTGACTCGCAGTGGCCCTCCGATGTATCAAGTCAGTGCTTCTATCCTCCCAGAAAAATCCTGGTGCAAATTCGTCAACCCCGGATGTATTGACGACTTGGTGAACTATGAGCGTGAGATCAAATCATCGACCACGTGCGCGTCGTAGAGCACTTTCAAGCCACACGCACACTGGAGGCTTGTGTGTTAGAAAGAATATTACTTTGCAAATAGTCACGGAACGTGTGACTTCAATCTGATCCATGGCGACTGTGGCAAGTGGTGGATATCTACTACATTTTTTTTTGTAAAAACCCAAAATTTTCAAAGGTTTTTACTCGTTTTTGTGTAAAAATTAAATGTTATGCAGAGTGCATTCCAATGAAACTTATCATTAGTGCCTCAAGTAGTGCTTAGTTGTTTATATTTTTGTTCTATGGTCTTGCTGATTTCAGAACAACAATCTCAAGATCACTGGTGCACGGTGAGATTGTCGTTGAAGGTTATCCATATGTTCTTCTCGAGTTTCATGTTCATGGCACACTCCAATGTTCTTCTAAGTAAGGAGATTCCTTTCCATATTTTGTGTTTAGTTCGAAAATTAGGAGAACGTTTGAAATGGTACAGAATATTGGTAGAGTTTCGTGATGTTATTTGCATGGAGAATCAACGGTAATCTGTTGATCTTCACAATAAGAAGGAAAGGAAGCCTCTGTTCAGTTTGGTACTTTACATTTGTAAACAGTAAGCATCCCTGTCACAGAGAATCTCAACAACTTTTGTGATTACATTACTTCCATAAGACTATCTTGAGACCTCGCTTGAAAGTTCGATGTAGTCTGACGGATATTCTAAGCCTTTCAAGAGGTTCTTTATCAGACTCGCTCAAAACGATATAATCTACATGGATATGACATATTTTGAGCCGATAGGTCTAGTGCTATATAGGCGCCTATTTCGTCCTATTGGGACTCATCAGTAGCACCCTTCCTCGGTTCCGTCGATCCCTTGAGGTAGATATAATCCTCTAAAGGAATCGACGCCGAGTAAAAAATAATCACCTCAAGTCGGATAATGGTATTACCTGACGTTGTGGTGACCGGCAGTCGAGCTTGCGGCTTTTATAATGAATCATACCTCTGCTATCGACCGCTCATTCACAGACTTGTCAAAACTGATATAATCTGATAAGGATATGGACATGTTTTGAGCCGATAGGTATGCTACTGATGAGGCGCCAATAGGACTTTGTTTTTCAGCAGCTTTAGCCTTTCGGTTCACCTCTACGATTAATAGTAATGACACCAAAGACGTGTCACTACTTGTCAAGAAAAAAAAGTCGGATATCAAACTACGTGATTATTCATATTTATTGCAAATTGCAAGTGAATACGTAGTGAATTTGGCATTAATTCAATGCATGTGTGACCTAAAATTAATTGCACTCCTCAGAATTAACGATGTCTAAGCTATAGAGAAGTACATGAATAAAACCGAATAATTTATACTGAGTTCACAAATCTTGCTATTAAGTAGCACAGGTCTTTTGTTCGTAATGAAAAAAGTTGATGTTGTCTGGAGACACTGCGCATTTTCTAGACTTATCAATGTAGGAAATTTCTTCTTTTCTTTTGTCAAAGAGCTGTTTCAATGTTAGTGGAGGATTTTTCTAAAAGCTGGGAAAAATAATAAGATCTCAATCTAGCTCGTATAAAAAATACTTTTGAGAAGAATTTTGGTACTTATATTTTAGTTGGGGACAAATTTATAAACCGATCTTATTTGCTGGACAGAAATCTTCGTAGGAATGTTAGTAATCATTCGAAAGCTTAGATCTCTGGCTATAGCTCCACCGGTTTTTCAAAGCACCTTTTTATAACGCTGTAAGATCCAGAATAAAATTATGTTTCACACTCGCCTTTCGCCATCATTTTCTCATGCGTATAATTCGCTGGAAGCACGAAATAGCATATTAGCTTGTGGAGAATTCTCCATATTAGCAACATCTGCGTTTCGATCTGAGGTTTCTGTCAATGTGGTGAAAAAATCCCCATTGAATAACAATATTTTCAAACGCGACGATTGGCCCGCCCCTGCCCCGCTCCGTGAATTGGCGATAAACAAGTCGTCGAAAATGTGAAACTCGTTCGATCTTCCCTGCTAAACGGTATTTCCAGAAAAGAAGCACAACGTTAGAATCATTGGAACTTACGACGTCGAATGATTAGTAATAGTCTTAAGAAGAGCTCTGTCCGCGGGATCAAGGATATTTTCTTCTTCCTACAGCACTATCAGAAGAGCTTTTCTGAAAAGCAAACAAATTTTTGAGTTCTTCGAAATTTGTGCTATCGAATGAGTACAGCTACTCCAAGGAAGAATTTTGTCTAACGAATTATAAGCGGAATAAGAAAGAAAACACGTGGTCGTGTGAAACATATTTTATTCTGCATTTTAAAGGGCTATAAAAAGGTGTTTTAGAAAACCGACCACGTAAGGGCTGTAGTTAGAAGATACAAGCTTTCGAAGAATACTCAACACTCATGTGTAAACTTCCTGTCCAGCGAGATGAGGTCGGTTGAAAAATTTGTCGCCATCTAACATATAAGTAGCAGGGATTTTTTTATGTAGTTGATAGAATGTTTCAAGCCTCTTTATAAGGGCTGATATGGCGTCTCTGTGGTAGACGTATGTTTCGGCTTTCTCGCAAGCCTCATCAGTAGCACATGCCATCCTGGTCACCCTGCTATAATAGGGATTCAACGCCGAAAAAGTTGACTCTGACTTCTGAATCCAGTCACTGTGAAGAGAAATGGTGAACATCAGAAGATCATTTCACTTAGCTAGCCTGGAGTGATACTTTTTGGCGTCGATTCCCTATAATAGTAGAGCTGAGCCGAATGGCATGTACTACTGCTGAGGCTTGCAAGAATGCGGCACGTATGTCTAGTACTAGACGTACCGTGTCATACCTCATGAAAGGCCTAAAACATTCGATCAGACTACATTGGATTTCTAAGCGAGGTCTCAGAAAAGTCGATTGAAAGTCATTGTTCTATAATTTCTTATTATTCATGCTGGTTTTCGCGGCTTTCCATTTCAAAGGCTTACATGAGGGCCTCGAGAGCTCGTCGTCGTGAGCATATGATGACCATAAAAATTGGGTACTTGCCCATTATGAGGCGGGAGAATGAAAACCGATTTCATTTGCTGACAGGAATTTTCTATGGAGTATTAGCAGTCATTCGAAAGCTTAAATTTCTGGCCAGACCCCACTCGAGCGGATTTCGAGGAAAGCTTTTATAACGCTTTAGAAGCCAAAATAGAATTGTTTTACACGACCACTTGTTTTGTTTTTCTTATCTCTCTCGATATTTCGCTAGAAACTTCCTCCCTTGAGTATTAGTATTCATTCGAAAGCACAAGTTTTGAAGGTCTCAAAAATGTGTTTGCTTTTTGGAAAGGCACTCTAGAAAGCGCTGGAGTAGAAAAACATTTATGTTATACACCACGCCGGACAGAGCTCTCTCCTCAGAATACTAGTAATCATTCGACAGCGTATGTTTCAATGATTCCAACGCTGTCCTTATTTCCGTAGATATTGTTAGCAGGAAAGATAAGATCGAATTTTACATTCTAAGGAGCTTGATTATCGGCTAATCCATGCGGTCGGAGGAGCGAGCCAATTAATCGATGCTTTGACCGTTGGATATGTGGGATGCAGCTTGATATTTGATGGGAATTTTATCTCCGCTTTGAAAGAAACTCCACGAAGAAGGATTGGTTCAGATACTACGAAAGTTCATCTGCACGTTGATATGATGCTTTTCATGGTTCCAGGACTTATAATGTGTGATAAAATGAAGCGCGTAGTGGGTGTGGAACATAATTTCATTCTGGATGCTACAGTGCTATAAAAAGATTTTTTCTCGACGGCCATATAGGGCGCTTGTCAGAGATTCAAGCTTTCAAAAGACTGCTGACATTCCTATGAAGATTTCTTGTACAGCGAATGAGATCGGTTTTTCGTTTGTCGCCTCGTAATGGACAAGTACCAAAACTGACTTTTGTAATCAGTGCGGTGTCACCCGTATGCGCCTGTATTAGCGGGTTATGCCTCCAGTTTTTCTGGATTTTTTTGGATAACAAGAGAAAATGGGGAAGTAATAACATCTTATCTTCCGTTTCGAGTGTTTTCTTAAGACCACAGCTCAAATTTTAATATGCCTGATAATCATTATTTGAGCCACACATGTCAGTGGTCTGTCAATGAGGGCTGGCTCATAGAGCCCGATACACCTGTTTCGATCTTGCGATCTCGTCAGTCGGGCAGTTACCCTTTCTCGTCTTTTCCAATCTTGTGTGGGTGCTCCATCATAATAATTTCACTGGACATAGAGTGTAAAACGTTCGTCGTCGCTAACTCTTAGTGTGGAGACTGGAGCACCCTCACAGGATTGGCAAAAGACGAGAAAGGGTAACTGCCCGACTGACGAGATCGCAAGATCGAAGCACGTGTATCGGGCTCTATAAGTCAGCCCTCCTTTAACAGACCATTGACATTCGTGGCTCAAAGAATAATTATCAGAATAACATCCTAGTTTATCACCATTCCAGTTGTCGTATCGCATCGTTTCGCTGAATTTATTCTTCGACGAGATGGAGGTTTGGTGATTTCATTTCTCGTCGGTGGAATTAACGACCTGTTTTGACAAGCAGCAGTCTTCGAGCGATTCGGTGGTGAAAGACTATTCAGTACTTGTAGTCGCGTAACTATTACAGTACTCTATATTGTGTTTCAATAGAATTGAGTGGTAAGTAAAAAAACTGGATCTCAGACAGGAGTTGAACCCGCGTTTCATGCATGCCGGTGACGTGTGCTACCACTACACCACAGAGGCTACCGTTTAGTCACCATTCATTCTTCAGTATGTCTCTGTCTTATCTATCAGTCACCAACCATCGACAGGTTTGTTCGGGTACGCAATATCGCTCTAAAAACCCAGTTAGGCTGAGCCATAAGCGCGGGCCTCGGTGGTGTAGTGTGAGCACGCGTTCTCGGTATGGACGAAACGCGGGTTCAACTCCCGTCTGAGGTCGGAATTTTTGCTTACCAGCCAATTCTCTTAGGTATTTCTGAAACATTATAAAACTGCGAAAAGGTAGTGAAACCTGAGGAAGTTTGGAATTTATATTGTTTATTGTTAACGGTGCTGTTGACGGTTTCGGGTGTGTTTTATCTTCTATTTTCCCTTCCATATGTATTTTTCCAGTCGTTATTCTTCACCTTCGTGATCTGCATTTCTTGTTTTTTGTCACTATTTCTATTTTTCTGCCGTAATTTTTCTCCCCTTCTAATTTTTGGGACAAAGATTGCTCACCAGAGAGAGGGAGTATGACTTCTTCTTCTTCTTCTTAGAGAGAGAGAGAGAGAAAGAAAGACGAAGAAGAAGAAGGCTGAGAGAGAGAGAGAGAGAGAGAGACATTTCATGTTTTTTTGTCACTAATTCTTTTTTCTGACGTAATTTTTCTCTCCCCCGTGTTTTTCGGGGCAAAGGTTGTTCACCAAAAAGAGGGAGTATGACGAATAAGGGCGCTGTCGGGTTGCTCTGCTGTGAATGTCCTCCGGTGGTCGACCGGCCGTGAGAATGTAGATGATTTAATGCCGATAACGGCCCACACCGATCGCTCGCATGTTCTAGTGTTCGTTCGGGGCTCTTTCGATCGATTTTCATCACTTTGCTCTACTGGTATGGTCCTGAGGATTACCATATTATTACCAAAATATTTACATTACCCTTAGATTCCATAGATAAGAGCGGTCTATGCGGAAAAATTGTACTTTGTAGTGATCTAAGTAATTTTTATTTTTTCTTAGTTTTGAAAAGTGGGTAAAAACTACCCATAAATCTACTAAATCTACTATGCGTTTTAAATCCCCGAAAAGAGAGCGGATTTGTACCTTTTTTTTTTTTGCAGAAATTGAACCGCTCTTATCTATGTGAACTACTCTTATATATGGGATTTTCCGAGCGATTCGTGCTTTTGTACGTCCTTTTTTCTTTGTCCTTTTGTAAATTTTTTCTTTGTACCTGTTTTTACTCCTTTCAATGGAGGACTTATTATTCACAATCTCCCATTTGTCATCGGTTTTTTCTTGTCGAATTTACTTTTTATTTGTTAATTTGTGCGTTTTTTAATTATTTTCAGTATGTAAGTTTGTATATGTCATGATTATATAGTTTATTTACAAGAATTCTTTATTCTATCGCTTTGGTAGCAGTGTTATTGGTGTTGTAACTATATGATATCCAAGAATGTTCGCTGTCCGGTTGGAAATGGTGAGGCGTGGGTTCGACTCCTGCCCGATGTGTCAGAGTTTTGCACATCACCCAACAGTTGTACTTCAGGAGAATTATTCAATAGAGTGATGGGCAAAATGAAGATCTTAGCTGGGAGTTGAACCCGCGTTTCACCATACTGAAGCAAACATATCGGAACGTAGGTAGCGAAACGGTGCCTCGGTGGTGTAGTGGTAGCAGGCGCCTCCGATACGAGTGAAACGCTGTTTCAAGTCCCGCCCGGGGTCAGATTTTTTGCTCACCACTCAGTTCTCTTGGGTATGTTTCAAACATCATAAGACTGCCGAAAAGCAATAAAAGCATAGGAGATCTTGAGTTAAACGATATTATTCGTCTGTTAATTTGCCGTGTTTTTTCGCAGTTTATCCATAGATCTCTCGGTTTTTGCTTATCTTGAAGGGTACTTGTTGTTTATAAATATTTTTGCCTGTCATCTTTCTGTTTTCTTGGAATTCATGACGCTTAACCCTCAACGTCTGCACTTCTTATAGTTGTATTTTGAGCTGTTTTCTTTTGAAAGTGTACTGTTTCGATTGAATAGTAGTGACTGTAGTTTCAGCGTTAATGGTAAGTGCAATGGATGATCAGTTAGCCGATTGTCGCGAGGTTTTTTGTTATTTTGACAGCAGAGGAGACGACAAGATCAGCGTACAACAGGTTCGTGAGGGAATTTTCATCACATTATCTGTTTTTTGGTTTTTTTTTCTGATTAGGAGGAACAAAGGCAAAATGGACCTCACTCGCTAGAGAGGAACTTTTCGTGGGAGAGTAAGTGATTATTCGGAAGCAGAGACTTGAAGCTACAGTCCCACGTCGACGGCTTTTGCGGAATCTCCTATAACGCTGTGATCTCGGGGCAAAACTGTGTCTCAGACTCGCATGTTTCTCGCTGGACAGAGCTCTTTCGTTGGACTATTAGTAATCAGATCATAGAAGACCACCGACCCGATGGTCCGATTTCTTCACGAATAGCATAGAAGAAAGATGTGATGCTCAACGAATCCCTAGAGCGAGGAAACCCGCTGGGCTACTCTTGCACGCAATAGGGAAAAACGGAAGTGTTGCTGGTGCCCGCTCGAGTCACTCAGTGATCAACGAGACGTCAGGTGATACAGCTGATTAGTAATTATTAGATACCGTAGTGGTTCCTGATGCCAATGGTGTGCTTATATCCTGAAAAGGCCGTTTCTCAGCAACGCAGCAGGTAGATAAGGTTGAATTCGCATGTGCGACCCAAGGGGTCTTTGGCCAGTTCACGTGCTGCTGGCTGTAGCAGCCACGTGAACTGCTCGAAGGACACTTCTCTGCGCGTTCATATGCCCGAAAAATCGATAATATCGCGTCATCGAACGTGAGCGCTTGAATCGGCCAAGGAGTCCCTTGATTGCAGATGGGAATCCAACTTATTTTACCTACTGCGTTTCAGAGAAACGCTCTTTTCAGGATATAAGCACAGGTTGGAATCAGAGGAGTTTGCGCTATTGCACGACCTTTAATAGTCCAAAGAAAGTGCTCAGTCCGGCGCGAAATAGGCGTTACTGAAGCCAAGAAATCTTCTCCTATAGCAGCGTCAAAAGTCTTTTTCGAATACTGGCGACGTGGGGCTGTAGCCTCAACTCTCTGCTTTTGAATGATACTTACTTACTTACTTGGATACTTGGATGGGCCGTCTCCACGAATTGTGCGGACCCCAGGACATGTTCTCGCAATTGTCGTCCGTGGTGGTGGTTTTCATACCGTGGATCAGTAGAAGATGGGCAGGTACGAATGCAGTTGTTGCTATTATAGATATGAATACAGCTTTAATTCTTCTCGCGAATACATCCGCCCAACCTGTAGATGGTCGTCTTCGGGGACAAGTAAATGCTCGTGGCGTCCACTCTACAGTTCGTTTTGCCCATCTGTCATCTGATTTCCTCACTATATGACCGCTCATCTGTGCTTCGCTATTGATGTGAATTCTTCTGGATCACTAAGATGAGGTAACGTCCTGAGATATGAGCTGCGCAAACCGGCTAGGTGATGTGAGAGTCAACTAATTTTCAGAAGACATCGTTCAAGCGCTCTGTGAGTTGTTCGCAGTAGTCTTGACTGGTCGAAGTGTCAGCCAACGTCTCCTCTGCATAAGAGAGTGCTGGGAGGACCGCTGAATCAAAAAGGTTGGCGGGTAAAATTTGGGGTCCGTTATTTGGTCGGTGGCTTCTTTGAGAGGCCCAAATGCGGTCCACGCTGCTTTTCTTCTTCTATCAAGTTCCTCCTTCATATTGTTCTCCATATTCAGTGATCGACCAAGGTATACGTACGAGGAGGTCTTTGTAATCAAAGATCCATCCCGTCTATTTTCATCATTGCACCATGTTTTTTCACGAATTGAGTCTTCATGCGATCTATACGTAGTCCGACCTTCTTCCACGCTTCGTTGAGTTCCTTGAGCATCCTCTCTGCTTCAGTTGTTTTCTGAAAGTAAGACAATATCATCTCCAATTTGAATAGTCACCAAAATTCATGTGAAAGGATCTAGCATTCTCTCTAGCAAATGAGATCGGTCTTTCATTTGTCCTCTCCTAATCAAAAGAACCCTTTTTTGTATTTCCCAGTTTGTTTTGGTATGACATTTGTACTGTTAGAATTTGAGTAGGAAGGGGAGCTGTGGTCTAGTGGCTAGTGATATTCGGCGTGGTTCGACGAGGGGTGGTTCTCCGACGCTCTTCGGCAATCATGGCGAACGCCCTACAGAACGCCCCAGCCTGGCTGTACTCGAGATTGCGAGGAGAAGTGCTCGACCAGTATTCTATATTGTTTCCGAGGAAGATGAAGTCCTCAAGGAAGAGAAACCCTAGAAGTATGGGACCCGCGCAGTAAAAAAAAAGGAAATGTGATACGGGTCAAATAAAGTGATAAACTGAGTAAAACGAATGTTGTACTTGTTTTCTCTTTTCATGTTGGTGACGTTCTTCGTGCTCTTGGACAAAATCCAACTGAAGCGGAAATTGGACGATGCTGTGCTGCTTACGAGAAAGAGGCCCGTCTTTCATTCGAGGATTTTGTGCCAATTTTTCAGTCGATCAGTAAGAATCGGTGAGTTTTCTTGGCAGCTATTTGGCTATCTTAAGGAATTACCTTTTGCATTAGGACAGATTTTATTCATCCCAATGGTTCTATATCTTACCAAAATTAGGTCTAAATGCGTAAAAATGCTTTCTGTTTTGGTCGATGAAACGTTGGTGAATTCATAGGGTTTTCCTCGTAAGAACAATTATTTTCGAATGTTAACCAATAACTGCGATTAGAGAACCTTTTGAACAACATGAACACTATAGTGTACACGCGTGCATACAAAACAGTCCTCTTTATTGACTGCTCAATTCTTTTAACTGGCTGGCTTGTAGTTCTTTTTTTTTCTCCTCTTCCCTTTTCGAGAACTGAGCGATGGAGCGATCGTCCTATTGAACCCAGTGGTCACCATCTTTCTCGGGCGCGAGAAAAAAGAATACGTTGAAAAACACACATACCTCTTTTTTCGACCGCTTTTTTATGGACCCGCTCAAAACAATATGATTTGATAAAGATATAACAAATTTTGGGCCGTTAGGTCTAGTGCTAAGCAGGCGCCTGTTTCATCCTACTGGAACTCATCAATAGCACACCCCTCCCCTCCCCTTCCTCCCTCGGTTCCATCCGATCCTATGAGACTAAATAATCCTCTGTGAAGGAATCGGCAATGTCAGATAATTCCATCATCTGACTTGTGGTGATTTATTTATCAGCGTCGATTCCTTCATAGAGGATTATTTACCCTCAATGGGTCGGCTGAACCGAGGGGGAGGGGGTGCTACTGATGAGTACCACTAGGACGAAATAGGCGCCTGTTTAGCACTAGACCTAACGCGTCAAAACATGTTATATTCTTATCAGAAACGTACGCATAGGTAACGCGCTTCAAGGGAGTCCGGAAGCGCGCCGCTTGAAACGCGTAGGAGATATAATATTTTTGCTCATTTGGACTTTCATTTTATTATTTTATTACTCTTTCTTTCTGTCATCTCATCATGTAATATTTTCGATCTTGTTTATGACGTGCAGGAATTTTGAGGAAAATTAAAAGAGTAAATTGGTTATTGGAGCGGAGTAGAAGTGGAAAAAGTAACTTCGAAACAAAGTGAGTTTATTTGGCCCTTAGACGGTTCAGTGAATAGTTATGGTTCAGTTTATTTATGTAAAACTTAATTTATTTGATTTGTGTTTGTTGGACTACTCATTTTTTATTCGCTTAATTCATTTACAAAATTGAAACTATGTATGTGTTGAAGGGTCGAATACGAGGAAATGAATTTGAGCCATCTATCGCGCTAAAGATTGTAAAAATCTGTCGAAAACACGTGACTCGAGTTTCATTCCCTCGCGAATCAGAAAATTAAGTAGGCTCTGCCTTCTGGAAGGACCTTGGTGGATCTTACTTGTTCAATGTAGAACCGTTTGTTTCTCTACTCGCTTTGGCGAGAACGTAGACGCAGTAAGCTCATCGCGTTTCCATAGATCTACTTTCAGCTGATAATCTTGTTGGGGACCCACTATCGACTGTTTTTAAATCTCGTTCCAACATTCAATATAATGATATTTTTCTTATTTAACCGCTTATAACGGTGGTATGATGTTACAAATATATACCGATTGAGTAGAGAGATGTGCAAACTTTCGCGTCAGCTGGGACTAGAACCCGCACCTCACTCTTTCCGGGAATGCGTGCTCTGTCCGTTACACTACTGACGCCCATTTTGCACATCGCTCTTTATACGCTACAGCGAACCTGTCTGTCAGCCCCCAGCCGTCAACGGCCTGGCCCGGGCAGTCGGTCCTGGCATTGAACATTCAATATGGTCTGTGAGGTTTTCGAGATTGGTACTTCAGAGCCATACCTATGTTTCGGCGGTGTCGCCCGCTTCATCAGTGAAGTGGCCCATGCCCCATTTTGAACTCTAGAACAGGGTTGGGGAGGCTTTCTTTATGGCACATGATGTTGTGTTATCACCACTTTTTAGTCGTGAATTATGGCTGGTAGTGAATATGTAGAAATCCACCTCGTCCACTGTTTTGAAACCTCGTTATAAACACTCTATATAGTCTGTGAGGATGTTTAGAGTCCTTTCGAGGTTGGTATGGCAGTTCCATACGTACGTTTCGGCGATGTCGCCCGCTTCATCAATAGCCCACATATTCATTAGCAGCCATGTTCTATCGACTGAAAAATTATGATAATACAGTATTTTGCGCTATCACTATAGATAACGTCTCATCCCTGCTATAAAGCAAGATTCAGTGTGGGGCGTGGGCCACTGAAGAAGCGAGCGACACCTCCGAAACGTACGTATGGCTCTGACGTACCAACCCTCGAAAAGGTTGCAAACATTATCACAGACCATATCCGACGGGAACATTAGATTTATAAAATTGATAGACACGGTTGGAATCAATTTTGCATCACGATTCAGCATTTAGGGAAACCCAGTAGCCGTTAAGGTGATAAGAAGTCATAGGGAACTATGCGCACTGGCATATCAGCGATGATTTGGTGAGCCTATAGATGGTCTTTAGTGATAATTGCATTCTTTCATTATTGTTTGAGCCAACATGTCATGTGGTCTGGTAAGGGCTCTTGTACACCCCGATACACGTGTTTCGTCCTTACAGACTCGTCAGTCGGGCAGAACCCGTCGTCCTTCGATATTTTTATAGTCAGTTTTCTCGGGAGCTCTGCTCCCTTACAGAGAGTTATCGAAGACGAACGCTTTACACTCTATGTCAAGCGAAATCTTCACCTAACACAGAGTTTTGCCCGACTGACGAGGCTGTAAGGACGAAACACGTGTATCGGGGTGTACAAGAGCCCTTACCAGACCACATGACATGTTGGCTCAAATAATAATGAAAAGATATATTGAAATTTGAGCGTGGTTCAAACAAAGCACTCGAAATAAAGGTACAAGATAATTGCATTGTTAAGTGCGTATTCGTCTTATTAAGCTTGACATTTATAAGGGTATTAGGTGGAAGGTACTGTTGTTCCAAAAGATTTTTTCTGTATACTGTTAGAACTTTGATCTATGTGCTTTTGCGATCTTGCTGTGCATGTCATTATTTGAGGGAGAAGCACACCGTCGAAGAGTTTGTCGAAGGTCTTTCTCACTTCGATAAAGAAGGAAATGGACTGATCAACGTCGCAGAGCTACGTCATCTACTCACAACCTTAGGTTTGTCATTGTAGAGGTTTTTTAGTTTAGAATGAGGTGTAGGATTTCCATTCAAGAGCTTCTAACTATTGCTATTACTTTAAACCTTATCATTTTCAATCAAGCATCAGCTAGATGCAATGCTATGTTTTCAACGTTCTATATGGCTGGAAATCTCGTCTACGTAGCGTTAGGGTTCGGGATCTGAAAATTATGAGTTATAGAGGGTGAGGTATTTGGATTTGAGTCTGTAATCCTCTTGTTATGTTGTGGAACACGATTGAAGTTAAACACATACGAATACGATTGGAAAAGAGAAGGCTGGATGAATGTTGTCGAGCATAGCAAGAACTGTTGTGAAAGAAGTGCCTGGAGTGATTTGAACTAGGCTTATGTAGGAATGGAGGTCTAAGAAATTTCTCTGGTGAAACGCTACTTCGCTACAGCCGGTCTGATTCAGCATATAAAAGTGCTGTCAGCTGTGTGTTTTTGATCGAAAGTCACAACGCAGGAATGCTACCAACTCTATGTTCTGATCGGCGTTACGGCCAGCATCATATCTCTCTGCATTCTGTCTAATAGCAAACATAAGGCTGTCAGCGTTGATCAATCTCTGAAGGGTGCGCCAGGCATTCGGCTTCATCGAGCATTGTCAGAAGTGAATGAATAATATCTGACCTCCACAGTGACTCTCAGTGTGACACAAATGTACCAAATCAGTGCTGCTGCCCTCTTGGACAAATTTAGCACCAACTCGCCGACTTCGAGGACTAGAAGGCTGATGGCCTTAGGCGCGGCACTGAACCGGCGAATATGTGTGGATCGCAGAGCATCTCCAACCACTGCGCCTGCGCGCTCTGCGATCCAGTGTTGTGGCGATTGTACTCTGAATGTTTTCAACGAATAGATTTACACGATGAGTTATTTGAGGAGGTAGTCGTTTACTGGTTGCTGGATGAGGAAGACTATGGTACACCGAAATCCTTCATAACCAGTTTACTTCAGTGACCCATGTGCGTGTCCAACAATTCCACCTCTTTTGTCCCGATTAGCCACCGTCTACGGCTACTTTTCGTTGCAGAACCCGCAGCTAGTTTTTGGAAAAAATTGCTAAGGCCTTGCATTTTTATGCCGCATACTGGCCTTATAATTTGATCAAAAATGAGCTTCGCATGTTTCAAACAATTCGGCGGTTGCTGATGTTGTATAAACATAGATTTATCGTCATCTGGAGTCATATGAAATCCATTTTACGATATTTTCGTATCCTCGAAGCAATCTAAAATAGTAGGCACTTCTATGAACAGTCGAACTACATTTTGCTAATTGTTGAGAACAGATAGTTGAGGAGGTGGAATTCTTGGCCATAAAGTTTAACGACAGAATGTTTATGAATGGAAAGGTGTGTTGATTAATCCACAGTTTTTCACTGATAAGCCAACACTAGGGTCGTGTTTGGCTAATCAAGTGAAAAACTGTGAATTATTGACCATGCGGAGCTTATAGATAGTCGATCTTGGAATTATAATGAGTAGATTAGAAGCGAATCGCATTTTACACAAAAGACAACGGAACAAAATCACCTCATAAGATATTCTGAGCTTTAATGAGGTCTGTTATAGCACTGTTAAAGTACAAGACACGTGTCGGCCTTCCAGCCTAATCAATACTCGTTGCCTCTTTGATAGTCAGTTCTCAAGGATATACCCCTTTATGGGCCTATATGAGGAATCGACGACGAATCCTTACAATCGACGTACGCTTAAAGGATCACCGTGACGTTCCTCCGGAGTGACTGATGTCGATTGCATGGCTTGCGGCTTTCACAAAGCATATGTAACAATACCAATCAATCGACTGTCCTTCCACCGTATGTCGAGCGTAAAAATTTCGTGGTCGGTTCCTCTGTGCAGAAGATATATATATCGCCGAGGAACTTACTGACTGAACGAAAAAGCATCGTGTTACTAATGAGGTTGGAATGTCGAGACACGTCTCTAGCTTTTTTGAAGTGCCATAACAGACATGAAAGGTTGAAACTATGTTATCAGATTGTACTGTTTTCGAATGAGGTCTTAAAATAGTCGATTGAAGATGTAACGAAATTTTTCATACTAGTCCTTATATTTGGGAGCTTCAAATTACTAAAGAGACTCTGTTCTTTTGTTCTAGGTGAGCGTTTGTCGGATGAAGAAGTTGATCAGCTTTTGGCTGGACACAACGATTCTCACGGGAATGTGAACATTGCCGACTTTGTTCGTAATGTGATGAATTCTTAAATATTAACCATATTTAATTTGGATTGGTTTTTTCCTTGTATATCAGCTGTTTATTCCTGGCTTCATTCTCCAATCGATGGGCATTACACTCCTGAAGGCCACGTACTCACCAGTATTTTTCGATTTTCGCTCTTTGCCTGACTGTTCTTGCTTATGCTTCACTGCTGTTATACTATAACGCCTCACATAGCTAAGAAGGGCTTTCTTGCTTTGCAGACTGTTTAATATTCAAGAACGTTTGATAAATGGATTTTAGCCGTATTGCGTGTTATTGCCACCTCAAGGCTACTACCAGAACTGTTGTTTTGCTTCTTATAGCGCTTTTTGAAATAATTATGGTCAGATTACTTCATTAAGAACAGCAGGTTCTGGCATTCTCAGCTTAAGATATGTCCGGGCCAGGAGGCGCTGGTGGTGGTGGTGGTGACACGTCTAACTACGGAGATGATTCTGACATGGGAGAGGGTGCTGCTATGGATGCGAGTCGGGATATCACGCATTTGAAGGCAATCATTGAGGAAGCCGGCATTGTCGACTATGACCCTCGTGTGGTACATCTTCTTCTCGACGTGGGTAATAGTATTTTATCTATGGTTGAATGCCCTTTGATTGGTTTGCAGAGTGGGACTGCAAATTTTTCCATTTGCCTATCAGTCCCTTAATACCTTGAAAACGACGTTAACATTCTGCTCTGCACGCGGCGGCTACAATGACGTTGTGGTAGTATTCTAATGAAATATTTTTTTTCGTTACTGAAGGAAATTTCGTCATTAGTAAAGACTAAATATAACAGGAGA
>JAHQIW010000617.1:0-14425 GCA_019055375.1 Parelaphostrongylus tenuis | reverse complement strand
ATAGCGTGAAAGAGTAGCCCAGGGAGAGGTTATGCATCATATCTTTCCGCTAGAATGTTCGTAAAGTCGGACCATCGGGTCGGTAGCCTTTCTTTAATGCGTTTAATATCTTCATGGATCCAACCGCTTTCTTTGCCCATTTAAATCAACTTCTCAGTACTAGTCAGGCAGCAGCAGTGATGTTGTATAGGAAGCCTCATCGGTTTAAATGAAAAGTTTCTATGGTGCGATTGTTTTCCGAGGAGTAAGAAAGTCATGGTCGATTGGTACATCACAAAGTAGTTAGCAATAACTGTCTTCTGGTTCCAGTTTATCCTACACCACTTTACCGCGCGAACGAATAGATAGTAAAATAGACCCTATACCGTCTTGATGAGTAGTTTGTCGGAGAAAGATTTTGATTGTTCTGCGCTCTTACCGTCATCATTGAGTAACGCTAGCCTTCGCCCTTCGCAACATATCCAGACTCATATTTTCGTTACGAAATCTGAAAACCTCTACATTGTGGGTTTGGAGACTCCATTCTGATCTTCTCTTTGAATTCATCAATTCTCATGGTGTTTAAATTCGACTTATAAATTACAACATTATGCGTGTGGCGCAGTGATTAGAAATATCCTTCCGCACACACACGTGGTCAATGGTTTGATTCCGCTCCCAAAGATCATTATGTCTACCATCCCTCCGAGATCGGTAACTTGATACGAGTTGTGTTGGGGAGGATAGAAGAGTTCTTAAATGACTTGATTCATTCGTAGGTCACCGAGGGTCATTTTAGAGACCAGATGTGCATTCATTCGCCTCTAACCAGTCTTGATGAAGTTGGAAACGTGGCACATTTGTCTTGGATTGATAAATACCGAGAGCTTCTATCCTTTCGATGAAGTGAACCCAGAATCTCTTGCGTTATGAACGTTGATTTAGCAAGACTTATAAAGCTCTAAAAGCTCTCTGCGTTGATCAGTCCTCGAGAGATGCGCCATGCATTCAACGTCATCGAGTATCGTTTGAGGGGATTGTGATTGAATGCATATCTAGTTTTCACATTGACTCGCAGTGGCCCTCCGATGTATTAAGTCAGTGCTTCTATCCTCCCAGAAAAATCCTGGTGCAAATTCGTCAACCCCGGATGTATTGACGACTTGGTGAACTATGAGCGTGAGATCAAATCATCGACCACGTGCGCGTCGTAGAGCACTTTCAACCACTAGGAAGCTTGTGTGTTAGAAAGAATATTACTTGCAAATGGTCACGGAACGTGTGACTTTCAATCTGATCCATGGCGACTGTGCAAGCGGTGGATATCTACTACACTTTTTTTTTGTAAAAACCCAAAATTTTCAAAGGTTTTTAGTCGTTTTTGTGTAAAAATTAAATGTTATGCAGAGTGCATTCCAATGAAACTTATCATTAGTGCCTCAAGTAGTGCTTAGTTGTTTATATTTTTGTTCTATGGTCTTGCTGATTTCAGAACAACAATCTCAAGATCACTGGTGCACGGTGAGATTGTCGTTGAAGGTTATCCATATGTTCTTCTCGAGTTTCATGTTCATGGCACACTCCAATGTTCTTCTAAGTAAGGAGATTCCTTTCCATATTTTGTGTTTAGTTCGAAAATTGGAGGAACGTTGAAATGGTACAGAATATTGGTAGAGTTTCGTGATGTTATTTGCATGGAGAAGAAACGGTAATCTGTTGATCTTCACAATAAGAAGGAAGGAAGCCTCCGTTCAGTTTGGTACTTTACATTTGTAAACAGTAAGCATCCCTGTCACAGAAATCTCAACAACTTTTGCTATCACATTACCTTCCCTTAGACTATCTTGAGACCTCGCTTAAAAGTTCGATGTAGTCTGACAGGATATTTTAAGCCTTTCAAGAGGTTCTTTATCAGACCCGCTCAAAACGAAATAATCTTACAAGGATATGGCTTATTTTGAGCCGGTAGGTCTAGTGCTATATAGGCGCCTGTTTCGTCCTATTGGGACTCATCAGTAGCACCCTCCCTCGGTTCCGTCGATCCCTTGAGGTGATATAATCCTCTAAAGGAATCGACGCCGAGTAAAAAATAATCACCTCAAGTCGGATAATGGTATTACCTGACGTTGTGGTGACCGGCAGTCGAGCTTGCGGCTTTTAGAATGAATCATACCTCTGCTAACGACCGCTCTTTTACAGACCCGCTCAAAATGATTTAATCTGATAAGGATATGACATATTTTGAGCCATAGGTCTAGTGCTATATAGGCGCCTATTTCGTCCTATTGGGACTCATCAGTAGCACCCTCCCTCGGTTCCGTCGATTCCTTGAGGCTAAATAATCCTCTAAAGAAATCGACGTCGAGTAAAAATAATCACCTCAAGTCGGATGATGGTCTTACCTGACTTTGTGGTGACCGGCAGTCGAGCTTGCGGCTTTTAGAATGAATCACACCTCTGCTAACGACGCTTATTTTCTAGATTCATCAGTGTTAGAAAATTTCTTCTTTTTTTGTCAAAGAGCTGTTTTCAGTGGTAATGGAGGATTTCTCTAAAAATCTGGGAAAAATAACAGGATCTTAAGCCAGCTCGTATAAAAAATACGTTTGAGAAAAGTTTTGGTACTTATATTTTCTTCTGGGGGCAAATTTATAAACCGATTTTACTCACTGGACAGAAACTTTTCATAAGTGTTAGTAATCATTCGAAAGCTTCAGTCTCTGGCTACAACTCCACCGATTTTTCAAAGCGCCTTTTTATAACGCTTGAAATCCAAAATAAAATTATGTTTCACACTCGCCTTTCGCCTTCATTTTTACCATCCGTATAGTTCGCTGGAAGCACGAAAAGCATATTAGCGTGTAGAGATTCCACGTATCATCAGGATCTGATTTCGATCTGAGGTTTCTGTCAATGTGGTGAAAAAATCCCTAATAGAATAACAATATTTTAAACGAGATTGGCCCGCCCCTGCCCCGCTCCGTGAATTGGCTGATAAACAAGTCGTCGAAAATGTGAAACTCGTTCGATCTTCCCTGCTAAACGGTATTTCCAGAAAAGAAGCACAACGTTAGAATCATTGGAACTTCCGACGTCGAATGATTAGTAATAGTCTTAAGAAGGAGCTCTGTGCGGGGTCAAATATTTTCTTCTTCCTACAGCACTATTAGAAGAGCTTCTCTGAAAAGCAAACAAATTTTTGAGTTCTTCGAAATTTGTGCTATCAAATGAGTACTCCTACTCCAAGGGAAGAATTTTGTCTAACAAATTATAAGCGGAATAAGAAAGAAAACACGTGGTCGTGTGAAACATAATTTTATTTTGCATTTTAAAGGGCTATAAAAGGGTGTTTTAGAAAACCGACCACGTAAGGCTGTAGTTAGAAGATACAAGCTTTCGAAGAATACTAACACTCTTGTGTAAGCTTCCTGTCCAACGAATGAGGTCGGTAGAAAAATTTGTCGCCATCTAACATATAAGTAGCAGGGGTTTTTTTATTGTAGTTGATAGAATGTTTCAAGCCTCTTTATTAGGGCTGATATGGCGTCTCTTGTGGTAGAGTATGTTTCGGCTTTCTCGCAAGCTTCATCAGTAGCACATGCCATCTTGGTCACCCATGCTATAATAGGGATCCAACGCCGAAAAAGTTGACTCTGACTTCTGAATCCAGTCACTGTGAAAGAACGTAACATCAGAAGATCATTTCACTTAGCCTAGCCTGGAGTGATACTTTTTTGGCGTCGATTCCCTATAATAGTAAAGCTGGGCCGAATGGCATGTACTACTGCTGAGGCTTGTAAGAATGCTGGCACGTATGTCTAGTACTAGACGTACCGTGTACCTCATGAAAGGCCTAAAACATTCGATCAGACTACATTGGATTTCTAAGCGAGGTCTTAGAAAAGTCGATTGAAAGTCATTGTTCTATAATTTCTTATTATTCATGCTGGTTTTCGCGGCTTTCCATTTCAAAGGCTTACATGAGGGCCTCGAGACTCGTCGTCGTGAGCAATGATGAGACCATAAAAAATTGGGTACTTGCCCATTATGAGGCGGGAGATGAAAACCGATTTCATTTGCTGAACAGGAATTTTCATATTAGTATTAGCAGTCATTCGAAAGCTCAAATTTCTGGCCAGACCCCACTCGAGCGGATTTCGAGGAAAGCTTTTATAACGCTTTAGAAGCCAAAATAGAATTGTTTTACACGACCACTTGTTTTGTTTTTCTTATCTCTCTCGTACTTCGCTAGAAACTTCCTCCCTTGAGTATTAGTATTCATTCGAAAGCACAAGTTTTGAAGGTCTCAAAAATGTGTTTGCTTTTTGGAAAAGCACTCTAGAAAGCGCTGGAGTAGAAAAAACATCTATGTTATACACCACGCCGGACAGAGCTCTCTCCTCAGACTACTAGTAATCATTCAACTGCGTAAGTTTCAATGATCCTAGCGCTGTCCTTACTTTCCATACGTATCGTTAGCACGGAAAATAACATCGACTTTTACTTTTCAGCGAGCTTCTTTATCGGCTAATCCATGGGGTCGGAGGGGCGAGCCATCTGATCGATGCCTTGATCGTTGGAGATGTGGGATGCAGCTTGATAATTGATTGGGAATTTTTTCTCCGCTCTGAAAGAAACTCCAGATAGAAGGACTGGTTCAGATACTATGAAACTTCATCTGCACGTTGATATGATGCTTTTCATGGTTCCAGGACTTATATGTGTGATAAAATGAAGCGCGTAGCGGGTGTGGAACATAATTTCATTCTGGATGCTACAGTGCTATAAAAAGATTTTTTCTCGACGGCCATATAGGGCGCTTGTCAGAGATTCAAGCTTTCAAAAGACTGCTGACATTCCTATGAAGATTTTTTGTACAGCGAATGAGATCAGTTTTTTATTTGTCGCCTCCTAATGGACAGGTACCAAAGACTGACTTTTGTAAACATACGGTGCCACTCCGTATGCGCTTGAATTAGCGGGTTGTGCCTCCAGTTTTTCTGGATTTTCTGGATAACAAGAGAAAATGGGGAAGTAATAACATCTTATCTTCCGTTTCGAGTGTTTTCTTAACACCACAGTTGAAATTTCAATATGCCTGATAATCATTATTTGGGCCACGCATGTCAGTGGTCTGTCAATGAGGGCTGACTTATAGAGCCCAATACACGTGTTTCGATCTTGCGATCCCGTCAGTCGGGCAGTTACCCTTTCTCGTCTTTTGCCAATCCTGTGTGGGTGCTCCATCATAATAATTTCACTGGACATGGAGTGTAAAACGTTCGTCGTCGCTAGCTCTTAGTGTGGAGACTGGAGCACCCACACAGGATTGGCAAAAGACGAGAAAGGGTAACTGCCCGACTGACGAGATCGGAAGATCGAAACACGTGTATCGGGCTCTATAAGTCGGCTCTCCTTGATAGACCACTGACATTCGTGGCTCAAAAAATAATTATCAGAGTAACATTCTAGTCTATTACCATTCCAGATGTCGTATCGGATCGTTTTGCTGAATTTATTCTTCGACGAGATGGTGGTTTGGTGATTTCATTTCTTGTTGGTGGAATTAACGACGTGTTTTGACAAGCAGCAGTCTTCGGATCCGGTGGTGAAAGACTATCCAGTACTAGTAGTTGCGCAACTCTTACAGTTCTCTACATTGTGTTTGATAGAATTGAGTGGTAAGGAGAAATTTCGACCCCAGACAGGAGTTGAACCAGCGTTTCATTCATACCGGGGATGCGTGTTACCACTACACCACAAAGGCCGCCGCTTATTCACCACTCGTTCTTCAATATCTCTCTATCTTAGCTATCAGCCGCCAACCATTGACAGGTTTGTTCGGGTACGCAATATCGCTCTACAAATCCGGTTAAGCTGACAGCTATAAGCGCTGGCTTGGGGGGGGTTTAGTGGTAGCAAGCGTCCTCGGTATGGATGAAACGCGGGTCCAACTCCCGTCTGAGGTCGAATTTTTGCTTACCACCCTGTTCTCTTAGGTATATATGAAACATTATAAAACTGCGAAAAGGCAATGAAACATAAGGAATTTTCGGGATTCTATATTGTGCATTGTTAAGGGTGCTGTTGACGGTTTCGGGTGTGTCTTATCTTTTGTTTTCCCTTCCATTTGCAATTTTTCATTCATTCCTCTTCACCTTCGTGATCTGCATTTCCTGTTTTTTTTCACTGATTCTCTTTGGGACAAAGGTTATTCACCAGAGAGAGGGAGTGTGACCAATAAGGGCGCTGTCGAGTTGCTCTGCTCTGAATGTCCGATGGTCGACCGGCCGTGAGAATGTAGATGATTTGATGCCGATAACGACCCACACCGACCGCTCGCATGTTCTGGTATTCGTTCGGGCTCTTCTGATCGAGTTTTCTCACTTTATTCTATTGGAATGGTTCTGTGGATTACTAAATTTTCTCCAAAATATCTACATTACCCTTAAAATCCATCGGTAAGAGCGGTGTGCGCGGAAAATCTGTACTTAATAGTGATTTTAGTAATTTTTATTTACTCTTAGTTTTGAAAAAAGGGTAAAAATTGCCCATAAATCCACTTACAAGTGAATTTTTCATCACCGAAAGGAGAGCGGATTTGTGCCATTTTTCTTTTTTTGCAGAAATTGAACCGCTCTTATCTATTTGAACCGGTCTTATCTACGTGAACCGCTCTTATCTATGGGATTTTCGGAGTGATTCGCTCTTTTGTATGTCCTTTTTTCTTTTTTCTTCTATGATTTTTTTGTAGTTGTTTTTACTCTTTCAGTGGAAGATTTGTTATCCGTTGTCTCCCACTTGTCATCGGTTTCTTCCGTCGAATTTCCTTTTTACTTGTTAATTTGTATGTTTTTTGAATTATATTCAGTATATACATTTGTATATGTCACGCTTATATAGTTTATTGACAAGGATTCTTTATTATATCGCTTTGGTAGCAGTGTTATTGGTTTTATAAGGATACAATATAATTTTCGCTGTCCGATCGGCAAGTGTGAGGTGCGGGTTCGACTCCTGCCCGAGGCGTTAGAGTTTTGCACATCACCCAACAGTTATACTCTTAAAGAATTATCGAGTGGTGGGCAAAATGAAGACCTCAGCTGGGAGTTGAACCCGCGTTTCAGCCGTACCGTAGCGAGACATAGAGGAATGTAGGTAGTGAAACGGTGCCTCGACAGTGTAGTGGTAGCAGGCGCCCTCGATATGAGTAGAACGCTGTTTCAAGTCCCGCCCGAGGTCAGAATTTTCGCTCATCACTCAGTTCTCTTAGGTCGATTTCAAACATTATAACACTGCCGAAAAGCACTAAAAACATAGGAAATCTTGGTTTGTACTATATTTATTCGTCTGTTATTTGACAGTTATCCATCGATTTACTTATTTTTTTCTTTCGGTTTTTGATTTTCTTGAAGTGTCCTTGTTATTCATAAATATTTTTGCCTGTCATCTTGCTGTTTTCGTGGAATTGATGACGTTTAACCTTACTTCTACACTTCTTATAGTTGTACTTTGAGCTGTTTTCTTTTGAAAGTGTACTTTTTGTATTAAATAGTAGTTTTAGAGTTAATGGTAAGTGCAATGGATGATCAATTAGCTGATTGTCGCGAGGTGTTTTGTTATTTTGACAGCAGAGGAGACGAGAAGATCAGCGTACAACAAGTTCGTGAGCGAATTTCCATCACATTATCTCTTTTTGGTTTTTTTCTGATTCGGAGGGACAAATGAAAAATGGACCTCACTCGTTAGAGAGGAACTTTTCATAGGAGTTTATGTGGTTATTCGGAAGCAGAGATTTGAGGCTACAATCTCACGCCGACGGTTTTTCGAAACTCCTATGACGCTGTGATCTCGACGCAAAACTGTGTCTCAGACTCGCATAGTTCTCGCTAGACAGAGCTCTTCCTTTGGACTACTAATAATCATATAGAAGACCAGCGACCTGATGGCCCGATTTCCTTACGAATAGCATAGAAGAAAGATATAATGCGCAACGAATCCCTTTAGCGCGGACCCATTGGGCTACTTTTGCACGCGATAGGAAGAAATGACAGTGTTGCTGGTGCCCGCTCGAGTCACTCAACGATCAACGGGATGTCAGGTGATACAGGTTTTTAGTAATCACAAGATAGCGTAGTGGTTCCTGATGTCAATGGTGTGCTTATACCGTGAAAAGATAGTTTCTCTGCAACGCAACAGGTATAAAAAGTTGAATTCGCATGTGCGACTTAGGGGGTCTTTGGCAAATTCACGTGCGGCTGGCTGTAGTGGCCACGTGGACTGCTCAAATGATACTTCTCTGAGCGTTCATATGCCCAAAAAATCTATGATCATCTCATCGAACGTGGGCGCGTGAATTTCCCAAAGAGTCCCGTGATTGCAGATGGTGATTCAACTTATTTTACCTGCTGCGTTTCAGAGAAACGCTCTTTTCAAGATATAAGCGTAGCGTTGGAATCAGAGGAGTTTGCGCTATTGTATGATTATTAATAGTCCAGGGAGAGAACTCTGTCCGGCGTGAAATAGGCGGTACTGGAGCCAAGAAATCTCCTTTAGTAACGTCATAAAAAGTCTTTTTCGAATACCGGCGACGGGTTGTAGCCTTAAGTATAAGTTTTAGAATGGTTACTTGTTTACTTACATAATTGAATACTTGAACGGTCCATCTTCATGAACTGCGCAGACCCCAGCACATCTTCCATTGGTTTCATCTTCTCGCGATTGTCGTTTATGGCAGTGGTTTCATTCGAGCCATGGCCACTGGCGCGAGTTTCACACCGTGATCGGTAGAATATCGGCAGGTTCGAATACAGCTGATTAGTTCTCACAAACATATCCGCACAGCGTGTAGTAGCCGTCATCGAGTCCGACTAAATGCTCGTGGTATCCACTCTACAGTTCGTTTCGTCCATCTGTCGTCTGATCTGCTTACTATATGACCGGCCCGGTGCTTCGCTATCAATGTGAAATCTTCTGGATCATGAAGATGAGATGGACTCCTGAGATCTGAGCTATGCAAGGCGGCTAGGTGTTGTGAGTGCCGACTGATTTTCAGAATACGTTCAAGCGCTCTGTGAAAGTTCGCAGTAGCGTTGACGTGGTCGAAGTATCAGCTCACGTCTCCGCTGCATAACAGAGTGCTGGTGGGACTGTTGAATCGAAATGGTTCGCGCGTAATTTGGGGCCCGTTATCTGGTCGGGGTTTTTTGAGAGGCCCGAATGCGGCCCACACTGCTCTCCTTCCTCTGTCAAGTTCGTGCTTCATATTGCTCTCCATATTCTGTAAACGACCAAGGTACACGTACGAGGAGGTCCCCGTATTGAAACATCCATCCAGCCTGATACTTTAAACGTTGCACCATAGGTTTTTTATGAATAGAGTCCTCATGCGAATTATGCGTAGTCCAACCTTCCTCCCCGCTTCGTTAAGTTCCTTGAGCATCGTCTCTGCTTTAGTAGTGCTTTTCGAGAAAGAGACAATATCATCCACAATTGGATTGTTTACCAATATTCATATGAAAAGTTCCTCTCCAGCGAATGAGATATTATTTTTTTTATTTATCCTCACCTAATCAAAAGGAACCCTTTTTGTGTATTTGTTTTGGTACGACATTTTTACTGTTAGAATGTAAGTAGGAAGGGGAGCTGTTCGATTGGCTAGTGATGTTCGGCGGGGCTCGACGCGGGGTGGTTCCCCAACGCTCTCCGGCAATTAGTGGAGAACGCCCTACAGAACGTCCCGGCCTGGCTATCCTCGAGATTGCTAGAAGACGTGCTCGACTAGTATTTCATGTTGTTTCCAAGGAAGATGAAGTCCTCAAGGAATCAAGGAGAGGAATTGATCCTTAGAAGTATGGGACCCGCCCAGTGGAAAAAAAAAGAAAATTTGATAAGGGTCAAATAAAGTAATGAACTGAAATAAAACGAATGTTGCACCTGTTTTCTCTTTTCATGTTGGTGACGTTCTTCGTGCTCTTGGACAAAATCCAACTGAAGCGGAAATTGGACGATGCTGTGCTGCTTACGAGAAAGAGGCCCGTCTTTCATTCGAGGATTTTGTGCCAATTTTTCAGTCGATCAGTAAGAATCGGTGAGTTTTCTTGGCAGCTATTTGGCTATCTTAAGGAATTACCTTTTGCACTAGGTCGGATTTTATTCATCCCAATGGGTACTATATTTTACCACAATTAGGTCTAAATGCGTAAAAATGCTTTCTGTTTTGGTCGATGAAACGTTGGGAATTCATAGGGTTTTCCTCGTAAGAACAATTATTTTTGAATGTCAACCAATAACTGCGATTAGAGAACCTTTTGGACGACATAAACACTATGTACACGCGTGCATACAAAACAGTCCTCTTTATTGACTGCTCAATTCTTTTAACTGGTTGGCTTGTAGTTCTTTTTTTTTCTCCTCTTCCCTTTTCGAGAACTGAGCGATGGAGCGATCGTCCTATTGAACCTAGTGGTCACCATCTTTCTCGGGCGCAAGAAAAAAGAATACGTTGAAAAACACACATACCCCTTTTTTCGACCGCTTTTTTATAGACCCGTTCAAAACGATATAATCTGATAAAGATATAACACATTTTGAGCCGTTAGATCTAGTGCTAAAAAGGCGCCTAGTTCGTCCTAGTGGGACTCATCGGTAGCACGCCCCCCTCCCCTCCCTCCCTCGGTTCAGCCGATCCCATGAGACAAATAATCCTTTTATGAAGGAATCGGCAATGTCAGGTAATTCCATCATCTGACTTGTGGTGATTTATTTATCAGCGTCGATTCCTTCATGAAGGATTATTTACCCTCAAGGGGTCGGCTGAACCGAAGGGGGGGGGGGGAGGGAAGGTGGTATTGATGAGTTCCAGTAGGACGAAATAGGCGCCTGTTTAGCTCTAGAACTAACGGGTTGAAACATGTTTTATTCTTACCAGAAAAGTTCGCATAGTAACGCGCTTCAAGTGAACCAGATACGCACCGCTCGAAACGCGTAGAAGATACAATATTTTTGCTCATTTAAACTTTCAGTTCTGTTATATTACTCTTTATCTTCTAATATCTAATCATGTAATATTTTTGATCTTATTTGTGACGTGCAAGAATTTCGAGGTCAATCGAAGGATTAAATTGGTTATCGGAGCGGAGTAAAAGTGGTAAAAGTAAATTCGAAACAAACTATACTTTATTTACCCCTTAGACGGTGCAGTGAGTAGTCATGGTTTAATTTACTTATGTATAACTAAATTTATTTGATTTGTGTTTGTTCGGCTGCTCATTTTTTATCTGCTTACTTTGTTTATAGTATTGAAGCTATGTAGATGATAAAGGGTCGGATACGAGGAAACGAATTTGAGCCACCTGTTGCGCTAAAGATTGTAGAAATCTGTCGAAAACACATTACTCAAGTTTCATTCCCTCGTGAATTAGGAAAGCCAAGTAGGCTCAGCCTTCTGGAATAACCTTGGTGGGTCTTACGTACTCGATGTAGAACCGTTTATTTCTCTACTCGCTTTGGCGAGAATGTAGACGCAGTAGGCTCATCGCATTCCATAGATTTACTTTTAGCTGATAATTCTGTTGGGAATCCGTCATCGACTGTTTGTTAAACCTCGTTTCAGCATTCAATATAATGATATTCTTCTCATTTAACCGCTTATAACGGTGGTATGATGTTATAAATATATACCCATTGACATAGAGAGGTGTGCAAAACTTTCGCGTCAGGCGCGACTAGAAGCCGCACCTCACTCTTTCCGGGAACGCGTGCTCTATCCGTTGCACTACTGACGCCCATTTGCACATATGTGTATGCAAAATGGGTGGTAGTAGATGTAGTAAAAAAAAATTATGTGCAAAGTGGGAGTCAGTAGTGTAACGGATAAAGCACGCATTCCCGGAAAGAGTGAAGTGCGGGTTCTAGTCCCGCCTGGCGCTAAAGTTTTTACACATCACTCTATAACACTGGGTATATATTTGAAACATCATACCACCGCAAAAGCGGTTAAATAAAAACGAATTACATTCAATATAGTTTGTGAGAATGTTTAGTCTTTTCGAGGTTGCTATAGCAGGGCCATACATACATTTCGGCAGCGTCGCCCGGTTCATCAGTGGCCCACATATTCATTAGCAGCCATGTTCTATCGAATGAAAAATTTATGACAACACAATATTTTGCGCTATCACTATAGATAACGTCTCATCCGTGCTATAAAGCAAGGTTCAGTGTAGGGCGTGGGCCACTGATGAAGCAGGCGATACCGCCGAAACGTACGTATGACTCTGACGTACCAACCTCGAGAAGGCTTTGAACATCATCACAGACCATATTTGATGAGAAGGTTGGATTTGTAAAATTGAGAGGCGCGCATGGAATCAATTTTGCATCACGATTCAGCATTTAGGGAAACCTAATAGCCGTTAAGGTGATAAGAAGTCATAAGGAAGTATGCGCACTGGCTCCGCGACGATTTGGTGAGCCTATAGATGGTCTTTAGTGATAACTGCATTATTAAGTGCATATATGTCTCATTACGATTGACATTTGTAAGGGTATTGGGATAAAAGTACTGTCATTCCAAAAGACTTTTCTGTATACTGTTAGAACTCTGATCTCTGTGCTTTTGCGCCTCTTGCTGAGCATGTCATTGTTTTAGGGAAAAACACACCGTCGAGGAGTTTGTCGAAGGTCTTTCTCATTTCGATAAGGAAGGAAATGGACTGATCAATGTTGCAGAGCTGCGTCATTTGCTCACAACCTTAGGTTTGTCATTATAGAGGTTTTTTTTAGTATAGAATGAGGTGTGGGATTTCCATTCAAGAGCTTCTAACTACTGATTTTACTTCAAACCTTATCATAATCAATCAAGCATCAGCGAGATGCAATGCTATGTTTTTAACGTTATGTATGGCTGGAAATCTCGTCTACGTAGCGTTAGTATTCGGGATCTGAAAATTTTGAGTGTTATAGAGGATGAGGTATTTGAATGTGAGTTTGTATTCCTCTTTTATGTTGTGGAATAGGATCGACGTAAACAGATTTATTTCAAATACGATTGGAAAAGAGAAGGCTGGATGAATGTTGTCGAGCATAGCAAAAACTGTTGTGAAAGAAGTGGCTGAAGTGATTTGAAATAGGCTTATGTATGAATGGAAGATTAAGAAATTCGTCTGGTGAAGCGCTATCTCGCTACAGCCGGTCTGATTCAGCAAATAAAAATGCTCTCAGCTGTATGTTTTTGATTGAAAGTCATAACACAGGAAGGCTACCAACTCTATGTTTTGATCGGCGCTACGACCAGCATCATATCTCTCTGCATTCTGTCTAATAGTAAACATAAAGCTGTCAGCGTTGATCAATACGTGAGGGATGCGCCAGGCATTCAGCTTCTTCGAGCATCTTCAGAGGTGAATGAATGGATATCTGACCTCCACAATGACTCACAGTGTCACACAAATGTGCCAAATCAGTGCTGCTGCCCTCTTGGACAAATCTAGCACCAACTCGCCAACTTCGAAGACTAGAAAGCTGAGTGAGCCTTAGGCGCGGCTTTGAACCGGCGACTATGTGTGAATCGCAGAGCATCTTCAGCCACTGCGCTTACGCGCTGTGTGATCCAGTGTTGTGGCGGATTGTACTTTGAATGTTTTCAGCGAATGGTTTTACACGATGAGTTGTTTGAAGAGGTAGTCGTTTACTGGTAGCTGGATGAGGAAGACCATGGAGCACCGAAATATTTCATAACCAGTTTACTTCAGTGACCCATGGGCGTGCCCAACGATTCCACTTCCTCTGTCCCGATTAGCCACCGTCTACAGCTACTTTTCGTTGCAGAATCCTTAGCTGTTTTGGAATAAATTGCTAAGGCCTTGCTTTTTATGCCGCAGTACTGGCTTTATGATTGATCAAAAAATGACCTCGCCATGTTTCAAACAATTTGGCTGTTGCTGATGTTGTATAAACGTAGATTTGATCGTCATTGAAGTCATATGAAATCCATTTTACAATCTTTTCGTATCCTCAAAGCAATCTAAAATAGTAGGCACTTCTATGAACAGTCGAACTACATTTTGCTATTTGTTGAGAACAGATAGTCGAGGAGGTGGAATTCTTGGCCTTAAGTTTAGCGACAGAATGTTTATAAATGGAAAGGTGTGTTGATTAATTCACAGTTTTTCACTAATAAGCCTAACACTAGGGTCGTGTTTGGCCAATCAAGTGAAAAACTGTGAATTATTGACCAATGCGGAGCTTAATAGATAGTCGATCTTGGAATTTATAATGAATAGATTAGAAGCGAATCGCTTTTCACAAAAGACAACGGAACAAAATCACCTCATAAGATATTCTGAGCTTTTAATGAGGTCTGTTATAGCACTGTTAAAGTACAAGACACGTGTTCGGCCTTCCAGCCTAATCAATACTACGTTGCCTCTTTGATTAGTCAGTT